>APFE031601181.1:0-42426 GCA_000404065.3 Pinus taeda | reverse complement strand
GGGGTTTTGGAACCTATATTAGGTTGGGCGGACCCACCTATGGTTTTGTGCATGATTTTCACACATGTTTTTGGACGCGATGGTTTTCGGTCCATGGTTTTGGATGCAATGGTTTTTGTTCTATGGTATTGGATGCTTCCGCATGTATAAATATGTATTGTAACATTGAAAGGAACATAATGAAAAATCAAGCTGGTAGTCCCAATTTTGGGATCCAGGGGAAATCCATGTGTATATGTGTTTTATGTGTTATGCTCTCACATTGTTTATTTTCTTTGTTTTAGAATTCGCATGCAAGTAAATTCTGTACGGGTTAGAACCTACACAGAAGAAGAAGAATGAATGCACGTGAAACAGAGAAAATACTCAGGGGAAAGCCTCAGCTAAAAACCCCACTATCTGTATTATCATACAAGGTGGAAATACATCAGAATTATCTATGTGTATATGTGTTTTATGTGTTATGCTCTCACATTGTTTATTTTCCTTGTTTTAGAATTCGTATGCAGGTAATTTCTATATGGGGTTAGATCCTACATAGAAGAAGAAGAATCAATGCACATGAAACAGAGAAAATACTCAGGGGAAAGCCTTAGCTAAAAACCCCACTATCTGTATTATCATACAAGGTGAAAATAGATCAGAATTATACAAATCCTTAGCTCTCACAGCTAGCCAACTCTTAGTACAATCCTCTTGGATGCTCACAGGCAATCAAAGCTTCTCACAAGCCTTCTCCTCTTCCCTCCAAGCTCCTATTTCCCTGCGCAGTTCCTCTGGGATGATTCTCCTTCACCTAGTGGAACAGTGCTCTCACACACTTCTCTAATACATTGTTAGAACTGCACAATCCTCAAGGAACCTTACCTTGACTGCGTGCATGCCTTTATAGGAAAACACATGCAACTGATAGTGTAGTGTCCTTGACTTTAATCTCAACTGGGTCTTTCTCCGAATAGACATGCATGAGTTTCTGATGAGAGAATCTTCAGTTACGTGGAGTACACTAGTTGAGTGCATGCATGTATCAACCGACTGATAACTCACAATTAGTTCCTCAAACAGTTTGGAACTAATTTAATTGGACTTAACTCAGTAAACTAAGTTAACTATTTACAACTCAAATATAGCTCAATCTTATCTCCTTAATTAGAGGATAATCTCCTTAACTTAAGGGATAACTGTTGCATGACTTCAGAAAGACTTCTAACTTGAATTTATCCAACTAATTAATCCATAAAGAATTAATTAATTATTTCCAAGCAGCTAGTGAGAATAAATTCGATTTAATTCACAATTTTAATTCAAGGACAAATTAAAATTGAAATTTCTGGATTCTATTTTTATCATATCTTGTTGCTATTTTCAATAGTCCATTCTTGGACTTCCATATATCATTGGAAAGCTCTTTCCGAGCACTGTGCAATGGAGATAGTCTGATTAAGCTCTGATAGCTTCTGTGGCTTGGTAAATAGCTTCAACTTCACTGCTCTTTTGCACTCTTTTCACAACTGCAAGCATATTTAGCAGTGAGTGACAACACAAAACTAGCTCTGAAACCATGTTGAGTAATCTATATGACAATGATTAGAGTGATTTCTATTTCCTTGATAACTGCTTGTGATGTATTTTTACTTTTTCTTACTTATTGTATTCTTTACTTGTTATTGTGTTTGTATATCATAAAATAACTACCAAAACAAGAGGAACAGGAACCATAATATAGGTTGTAATCTAGTGGTAAAACCTCTCCAATTGAGAGGAAAATCCACAAATCTCTTATCTTCCTTATAGATTCTGCAATTTATTAATTTCAAGACCTCTAGACCAAGACCAATACCCTCAAAGACCAATTCCAACCTTTTAGGATGATGTGATTTCCTTGAACAAGTCAAACCCAGTGAAATCTCTTCTAATAGCACAACTTCGACCCCGAGTTGCAGAATTTTGGCCTCCACTACAGACCTGAAGTTTTCAACTCTCCTACAATTTCTACTACCACATGTGTGAGATATATTTTATCTGTCCAAGGCTTCCTCAGACCTTTTCTTGGATTTATCTTCCTTCTGGAGCTTGAAGATGGCTTCTTCTGACCTTTTCTTGACCTTCTTTCCTTCCCTTCCTCAAGATTGAACTTGTGGAGGAAAACCCTATATTTGCTGCAGAAACCCTATCCTTCCTTCTCATGTGTTGGAAACCTAATCCTCTATGGGTTGGTGTGGAATGTGAACAACCATCGGAGTCCAAGAGACCACTTGGAATATGAATCCAAGGGTCACACCATGTACTATAAATGTATATCATGTCAATAATATATGCAATCTAATGCTTATATTTCACATACGATGTTTACATTCCATGTGAGTTTAACATGGTATCAGATCTATAGGTGAATTTATGCCCTGCTCAAATTTGATCCACTCGTTGTGGCCTCTCTATGCATGTCAGTTCTGCATTCCTTTTTATAGAACTGCCATTATTTCGTGCATGCTTATTTCATGCTGTGCACTATCCGACTAACCTCTCTTAGCTATATTCGTGTTGGGTTCTTTATCCTCTGTATCAAATAGAAAAAACGCACCCGCACTCCTGCCTCCTTGGACTCTGCACTTGAGCACTCTGCCATCCCTCTGTTACAAGCAGACATTAACAAATTATGTGAGCAGCGAATAAAGTTTCTCTCACCAAGTCTGTCATATTCTCCTTTCTCTACGTGGAATACTTTGAAGGCTGTGGAGGATTGAACGTTGGGCGATGAGCATGGAGAGAGGTCTAAACTATCGACCTCAACTGGGATGTTTATGGTCGAAAGCTCAAAATAAGGTAACTTCATTCAGATTATCATGACTATGTTGAGTGCTATTACTGTGCTGCATTGTTTGATAGTTCATGACTGTGTTTTTGGAAAATCCCATGTTGCGGCATCATGGTGAAATCAGGACTGTTTTTCTCCCCATATCGTAATACCTCCACCGATCCATACATACGCCCGGTCCATACCAAGTTTTGGTTACACCATCACTACAGTACACTCCTCCTCCCCATGACATCACACCTCTCACATTTATACATATAACACTTGCCTGGTGTATGCATTGCATTGAATGTATTACTTGATATTTATCCCAATATAATACCACATTTCGAGTCTACCTCCAGACCCTCCATACCACACTCTGATACTCTTGCATAGTTAATATAAATCCTCCATTTGTTAACCGGTTATAACACCTCTATTTTTTAATGTATACCACTCCTCCGCATAGTTAATACCACTTTGATACATACCATCGTTGGTTGGTTAACTCCTGGTTTTAATTGTTACGGTATTGCAGGCCCAAACCTTTATTGTGTTAACTTGGCCATACCACAATAAATTTTAAACATATGTAGACAAGTTAGTGGCTTTACTAGCTCTCCCATGGCAAGGTGATTCTTGTAGATTGTACACATTAACATAACTTATGAATCTTTTTGTGAGATCCAAATTGACGGCAAGATTTCTACGTTAGTCCTAAAAGTAGGAGGAGCCACTATTTGATAATAATGTTTGTGTTCATCCTCGGCTTCTAAATTAAAATTACCAAGCATCTGTGTCATTTCTGCGAGTTCCAATTGATCTTGTAACATAGGGTATGGGAATCCTTAGCATCAAACCTCTGCTCCTCTTCTTCTTCTTCAACTGTTAGACAAACAATTGCATCAGCGGATAAACAATAGGTATTGCAGATAAGAGGCAAACTGTGAAAGGAGGAATCAATGGATTTGGAAATAATTGGCAGAATTAGATTGCCATAACCCTATCTTGCTGAGTAGTAACACTCCTACTCTCTTTTGCCTTAGAATATTATATTCTTCTAACACAGATAGGAAACTAATCCCATCATAGAGAAATTTTTTGTTCTTCTTTTGCTCCCATGTGACAGTCTTGACAATTAAGCATTTTGCCATCTCAGGAAGTTTTCTAACAGCTTCATGTTCCTTCTCAACACGCTTCAAGGTAGTGCACCTCTTCTTACATTTTACCTGTTTTAATCCTTATTATAATCTTCAAGCCAACTCTCTGCAAAATTTGAGCCCAGGAAACTTTCGAAGGCATAGAAAATGAATGCTTATGATGCCATTAATCTAAGTCGTGGAAAAGGAGCAACGTATTAGAAGGGCTACTCCTTATTGGTTGCCCTTCCTTTCGGGCTCCTCCTATTGGATCCCAACAATAGTAAGCACTATCCTCTTTTTTAGAGTGAGGGGCGAGAACCCAAAAAGAGGTTTCTTAAATGGGAGCATCATAAAGAAAATAGTCCCCTTGTTGTTTATCACTTGCATAGGTTAAAAAAAAAAACTGCGGAGCTTTTTCCTAAGCAGAGTGCAATTTTCTTGCATATTGCATTGAAGTTTTCCAAGAATGGTATATTTAATCATTGAATGAAGTGTTGGAATGGTCATTGTTGCTTTTTGTTTGTAGCATTAAGCTTGTGTGTTGAAATCCTAGTATGTACATTAAATAGATTCATTGCACACTAGTTGTTTGGTGCATATTTACAGAGAATATTGCAGTGACATTGAATTGTGAGTGAGTGTTGCATCTTCCTCATTAGTTCATAGTTGTGATAAAAAAAATGGCCAAAATTTATGAAGTATTAGAGTTCCTGAAAACTTTGATACAATCTACTGGTTATGACACAATCCAAATCAGCAAAGACTCTCTCTCAAAAATTCAGACTTGTTTGCAAAATGCACCTGAGAAAATTGATTTTTTGCAGTTTGAGTCTTTGCTATAGAAAGAGGAGCTACAACAACGTAGTCATGATTATAAACTTGTTTTTGTTATGAATAATCCCATTTTTGAGGCCAAAGTTCATTGTAATTAGTAGCTAGAAATTGTTCAGATCATTGAGCCCAGTACAAGAGCAGATTTGAATGTAGAAGTAGAAATTCAGCATACACTTCCCAAGCCCATCATCAAACCTTGGGAACAACTTGATAATAAAAAAACAGAATCAGTCTTGGATATGAAATGGATGTGTCCTTTCATATTCCATATTAGTCAAATCCCATCCAATTTCAGAGTGTTGGATTTCTTTATGGAAGTTCATATTCAGTTGTTCCAGATGCTGCTCCTCTTCCACAGCAACCACAACATAATCTTAAATGCCCACATTGTGACCGAGTTGGCCATATAAAATATCATTGTTTTGTTCTTCATCCATGTGAGAATTGTCATAAAACCACTCATTCTTCAAACAAATTCTTCAAAAACAAGTCTCCTGCAAGAACAAATATTCATCTTGGATGGATCTCTTCTTGGCAGTGGGCTTCAACAACCAATAAAATATTTCATTGATATGTCAGAACTTATTCTAGAGTATTGAAAAATCTTATAGTTGAGTTTTCTCCATCATCTCACCTTGTATCTAATAGGGGGGAAGTGATGGTCATCTACAAGTTTCAAAGCCACGTCAAGCGAGCCTGAGCCACAACCTGCCATATCGGATTCAAAGTTGCATCCAGAGACATAGATGCCAATGAGCATGCCTTTGGTTGGTGGTCATCCTTAAACCATCTATGCGGGGTTAAGAATTCTGTTCAAACAATTGGGGACACTTCCTCTAGCAGAAGACTTCAACTTCTTGCCAATTTTGGAAGAGTTCCAGGAATTGCATTAAGCATTCCAGAGTTGGTGGTCATCCTTAAACCATTGTAGGTTGTAGACCTCCCTTTTTCAGGTTGAAGGTCTCCCACTCCAAATTATTAGGGACACTTCCTCTTGCAGAAGATTTCATCTTCTTTCCAGACTTAGAAGAGTTTCGGGAACTGCATTAATCATTTTAGTGTTGGTGGTTATCCTTAAACCACCCCCTTATACCAACATTTCAGAGAGCACATTCAGCCTAGTGCTACCATGCATTTTGTAGAAAATTTCTACAAATCTAGCTCTGATACCATATAGAAAATCTTGTAGATTCACAAGCTCATGCAATTTCCTAAAACAAAAGACAAGAATCTACTTCTACTTTCAACCAATGAAAGTCAATAGATCGATGAAAACAATATGGAAAAGAAGATGACAAATCAATGACACATAACAAAATAAGTATCTGGGGAAAGCCGACTCAAAACCCCACTATATGTATTGCATATATTAGAAATCGAAGGAGATATTACAATGCTTGTTCTCACAAAAACAATGCCAACACTCAGTAAAATCTATCTCCTTGCTCACAAGCAAGCTCAAGCCAATCTCTAGCCTCTTTTGCTTCTCTCCAAGCCATTGATTCCTCGTGCCCTTAGTAAAAGAATTTGGATGAATATAATATGCTCTGCTCAACCTTGAGCTTAACTTGCACAAGTATTTCCTATCCTCCGCCCGATGACTTCCTTTGGCCAATACTTAGCTAAATTTACAAGCCTCCAAGCTTCTAATTCTTTGCGCAATTCGTGAGAGAATTAGCCCGTATTTAAAGGGAAATTCCTCATCCATAACTACACAATCCAAAATTAGGTCCTTCTCTGATTGCATGCATGATATTTACAACTCAGTAAATCATACAACTGATAGTACATTGTTCCACCACTCTAGTCTCAACTGGGTCTTTCTCAAATCGACATGCATGAGTTTCTGATGAGGGAATCTTCAGTTAACGGGAGTAGCACTAGTGAATGCATTAGTGTACCAACTAGCTATTAACTCTCTATTAGTTTCGCAAACAGTTTGGAACTAATTTAACTGAACTTAACTCAGTAAACTGAGTTATCTAATTACAACTCACAATTAACTCATACTATACCCCTAAAACTTAGGGAGAACATATACATGACTTCAGAAAGACTTCCAACTCGAAATTTCTAAGCTAATTAAGTTAATTAAACTTAATTTACTATTTACAAGTTTCTATGAGAACAAAATTCGATTTTAATTCTCAGTTTAATTCAAGGACAAATTAAACTGGAATTTTTGGATTCTATTTTTACTATTTCTTGTTGTTATTTTCAACACATTTTTGCACTTTTTGTATTACAACTTTCTTCTTGGACTCATACATAGCCCTTTGGATTAAGGGGGGGATTGTTGGACACCTAATCCTCTATGGGATGGTGTGGAATGGGAACAACCACCGGAGTCCAAGAGACCACTTGGAATATGAATCCAAGGGTCACACCATGTACTATAAATGTATATCATCAATAATATATGCAATCTAATGCTTATCTTTCACATATGCTGTTTTTAACAACACGTGTGAGAGAGAAATAGCCCTGAAAAAAGTCTTCTTTGTCCTCTTCCTTCTTCGTTGCCTTCTTCTTGATCCTCCTTCTCTTTTATGAGTGAGTGATGTATGTACTTCAAGGAGGTCGAGTTTCCTCCTTTATATAGGCTTCTCAAGGTGGACATGGCTCCTCAAATTAGACCTACTTGCCAGATGCTAGGACGACTTGGTCTTGAAGGGTATATTGACGCTTTTAAGGACAAAAATAATTTTCTTTACAAGTTATGATGTGCCCAATGGAGTCTTCAACTTATGACAATGACTCTTTTGACTTCTTGGCCTAAGAACAACCCTAGAAGCACTCAATGGGTGCTTGATCTATAAAATAAAAGACCTTGAGCATCAAAACCATGATCCAGTAATAATAATAATAATTTTCTTTCATTTTACAATTTCCAAGAATCAAAAACTACATTTCATATTTATGAAGATCGAACCTAGTTACACATTTTTCAACACTCCTATGTACCGAGTTGGATTAGTTTTTTTTTTTTCTACATTAGTGTGTACGTGTGCATTTAGATCAGAGTTAGATTAATTAATTGCATTTTATAAGTCTCCTTACAGAAGAGAAACCTCATTGGTGACTTGGTTGAGCCCTTATGTCAACTTAAGGATTGCTTTCTTGCAAACTAGTTGCAAGAAGGTAAATCTGATTTCTTCTTGTTGTTGACAAGTAATAAAGAACATCACAAGTCAGCAAGTAGAGTGAGGGGTAGTTGGACCCATTAGAGCTAGTTGGAATCACCATCCCAAATGGATAAGGGCTTAGTTTGGGGCCTTGACCGAGTGATATCCCCATTATTGATTTCGGTCTTTTTTGGCCATCAACATAATGACAAGAGATCTTCCTCAAGAAAACAATAAACTAAGTTAGAGGAAAATGGACAAAAAGAGCATGTCAGGCAATCCATGCATCATTAAGATTTATTTCTATCAATCCAAGTTGAATGGGCATTGGAAATCAAAGTGTTGGAGGCTTCATTTGAAGCTTCATCCAAATCTTTATCCCAAGAACCACAACCCAAGGGAAGGGAGTGGAGAGTTAATACTAAAGGAGATGAAGAGCTATTTTCATCTATGGTCCAAGGAGCAGATATTTTCTAGGAAGTTATAACAGCATTGGAGGTCAGTGTCATCCAAAAGGTGGATAAAAAGTTCATGTCAACATAAAGAGAATCCCTAATCCAATTGTTTCCTTCAATATTCCAATAGAATATATCCTTCCTAGAGGTACAGGGACGTTAGTGATCGTGGGGGTTCCTTGGAAGAACTAGCAATTGTTTTGGGAAAACTAAGGTGTTATAGTTGCACATGAAGGTTGTATACAAATGATTGTGTTGAAAATATATAGTTCTCATAATATGTACAAATAAAATTATTACCATGCCATAAGTAATTGATCCTAGTAGAAGAGGGCATACCATACTTTATTTTATCAATTTGTTACATGATGGAATATGCTCACTAGGATCTCACTAAACATGTGAAGACCAAAATTCAACTTAGTTTTCATTGGTTTTGAAAATGGGTCATATCCAAGTTTTAAAATGAAATAGGTTTGCACATGGAAGATGGAGATGAATTCTAATTGAAGAGTTCAAATTTGAAGGTTGCTAAGAGCAGGGAGTTGGAAAACATCTTGTTTTGTGAGAATAAGAGGCTAGAAAATAAATCGAGAACCATAGTTGGGACCAGATCCATGAGACAACACCAAAACCAGAGTTAGAGTCATAGGCAAGATCCAAAGTTGAGAACCATGTTCCAGGGAAATTGACAAGAGGCACATTGATCTATAACCTAGTTTCCTTGAAGCTTTTAGAGATGAAAAATCCTCTAAATAGGGAGGTGTGATATAAAATGGATATGAATAGTAAAAATGGTTTTTAAATCTTAGTACTCAAAATAAATTCAATAATTAATGAATGTTAAATAATAAAAAAAGTGCAATGCTAGTTTAGAAAATTTTAAGAAAAAGGGAAAAAAATTAAACGAGAAAGAAAAATGAAAATAAGATAGAAGAGAGCTAAGAGTAGGAAATTAAAGGCCAATTAGTATCGCCTTCTCATTAGCCCCCCTCTCTACCTATATTGTCCTATAATTGTACTCACAAGAGGGAAAAAAGGAATTATGTGTATGGTTGTTGTAGAGCCTATGACATTGGATATCGTGATTGTCATCAGATATCTAGAGACAAAGGGATTTGAAACCTACTAGGACCATAATCTTGACTATGAAAAGAATTGTAATGATAAGTGAGGGTAAGCTTTTAACTTGGGGTTTGTTTCATTAATTCATGAAAATTCCTATTCAAATTATCTTGTTACAGGTGTCATAAACTGATAAGCTATGCAATTTTTTTACACTAGAAGCAGGGGTTGATGTGGCTATGGGTTGAAAAGTTATTTTAGAGAACATTATAAATTATTGATGAACTATTTGATTTGACTCGTAAGGAGTGGAAAATCTATAAGAAGGATGAATGAAAAGGACAAAATTGTGTTTATGAGCTTAGAATTGGGGGAACGATGGGTGAAATTTGGTAACAGGGGTGCTAAGATTAGATAGCCTAGAAAATATAGAAGGAAAAGTATATGGATAAGAGGATCCATTTGGCTAATTGTCATCAATTTACAAAATTAAATTGTCAACAATTCATAGTGGGATTTTCATCAAAGGGAAAAGTTCCGGGGAGGGGGTAAAACCACGATTTTGGATGCCCCTCTCCTCCTAGTGACATCATGGGGGTACCACCCCGCCCACAATTCACAAAAAGCATGAATATTGGAAATTAAAGTGTCTTCCACTAGATTCAGGGGGCAGAACTCTGTGTTGGAACTCGGAGTGCGGACTGACCTAATCTCCCTTATTGTTAATGTCACGAGGGGGAGGGGGATCGTTGTGAGCCATATATTTTGATGGAAATCACAACTGTTAAATTAGTGGGGACCCACACCAAAGTGGGGTATGGCAGTCAAAATTATGACGTTGATTGTGATTAACCAGGGGTGTTTGATTTCATTGTGGATGTAAGTTTGTTTTAGCACTACCATTAGTTGGGGTGTGATATGTTGTTGAGCTCTCAGATCAGATAGATCTTGGATGTTGGATGTCATTGGAATGCAACTCCATTTTAAATACTTGTGGTAGTGGGAGCATGACATGCATCAAGTCCATCTTATCAAAGAGATTTGGGGTATTGGATTTGGATTGAAACACGCTCTAATAGAAGATGTAAAGTGAAGTTGGATCACAATTGTGCCTACATAGGAAGACGATGAAAAGAAACAGAGTCTAGGAGGTTGATACTTGTTTGAGGAAAACCTGAAGTTGGTAAACAATAGTGCTTTGTATTTAAAAAGGCATAATGCAATGATTAATTTTGTTTTTTTCAGTGTTTCATTCTTTTTTAATTTTGTGTTAGCATACGATGGTACACATGAGTATTTAACCACGATCGAATTGATTATTCTCTTCAGACATGTTACTTAGTTTATTTCTTCGCACATGCACATTAGTTGAGGATTTAAGCCAAGAGTTTTGAATGATATGGAATTATATCAATAGATGACATTTTATGATTTTGTTGCACGTTTTATTTGAAATACAAATGCATGCTAGTGATATATGTTTTATTTTGGGCTCGGTGGCATTTGGATGAAGCCCACATTTTAAGATTTGTACTAAAGTTTAATTGTGGTTGTTATATATGAGTAGTTAGTAAAAATTAATGTTTCAATTGTAACCACAAGTTCTATCTATTTGTTGGTAGTTGTATTGGCCAGGTGTTTATCATGCACTTTTTAGCAACCGCATTGCAAACACATATTTGATTACTTCTCCAGGGGGCTCATTATGAAATACTTTTTGGAAAGAGATCTCCTGAGTTTTCATTCTTCTCCAAGTTGTACATTCATCATTTTTCTAGTTTTAATGCATCCGTGATTTCCTATCTAGACTGTGTGGTGGCTTCTAGCATCCAAGAACTTATTACCATAGTGAGCAGTCCTTGTGCCCTTGTTTTTAGCATAAGGGATACACAAAGAAGCTCTTCTTGAAGCCAGGGGAAAAGTATGCAATATCTGTATTAGGTAAGTGGTGGTTCCTTCCTTCGTGGTTACACAATATATGTTACAATTCTACAGTACTGAGGTTTATGAATTTGTAATCAAGTGAGCACATTTTACATTTATTTTTCCCCTATTTTGTTTTATGTTTAGTTAGATTTTAAGTTGAGGCTAGTATTAATGTTGAATTTCCTGACAACATGATGTTGTTATCGGTTTATTTGAGGTTGAATTTCCTAGCAACATGATGTTATTATAACTTTATTTAATTTTCCATATGTGATTCCGAACCTCAATTCCTCCCATATAATTTTCAGCGAAAACATGAGAAAACTAGAAACATTACCTTTTTAACAAATCTAGAAAAATAATTATATAATAATGCATATGGCATTGAAAGCCTAATTTTTATCATGACCATGCACAAATTATAATGGGAAATTTACAAAAATATTAATTTAATGAAAATATGTAGGTTTTCTAGTTATCATATGTGTTTGCAACTCATAGGCATGGAAAATAAGTCACCGTTGTGACTCTCCGTCACTCCCTTTGTCCATTGAAGTAGAATCTTGAATAACCATAACCAAGATCACTTGGTTTGCATATGGTAACCTTTATTTCAAATAACTTAATTTTATATGGATCAATATTTCCCATTATGCCTTGTTGAAGAGGACTATCAACATTTGCTTTATATTATTCTGTTTTACACTGATACCTTTTCTCCTTTTCTTCGCATTATTTAATCTACTTAGCAACTTGTTTCTTAGAGTCTTTAAGCTATGCTTATTTTATATTGAGCATTATTTGCAATTCTTGAACTTTCTTTTCTTGATCTTCTTTACCTTGATATGTTCCAACTAAATCTAAGAGCTAATACTCAATTCTTTAAAGCTTCTTTCAAGCTACTGATGTCACGAAAGCATTTCCAATAAGCCATAATTAAAGTTAATTAATGTATAAATATATAATAAGAATGAATTAAAGCCTAAACATATGATTAACAAAAAAATCCTCTACGGGTAAATATTAGCATTTTCAACATTTAATTCAGTGTATCCACAAGTGATTAGGTCTTCTCCTTGGATGTTGTTCATATTTTGTGAGTCTTAAATTGCATTTACTCTAAAACGTCATGAAATGTTGGTTGGTCTTTGAATTTATCAATAAGCCTTGTAGTTGTAAACTAGTTTCGTAATTATGTTCTTTTCCTCTCTATGTACTCTGGCTTCAGGCTCTACAAGCTTATCAAGGGCTCAATTCATGGGGAAATAGGTCAAGAAAGTATAAAAACCTCAATAGTCGGTACAAGAGGATTCGAACGATAAAAATCCCAATGTTATCATGTTGTCTGATATTTTTATTACAAGGACAGACATAAGCATATGATCCTAATATGACATGTATAAGTTTCTCAAGGAAGAAGTGGAGGGAAGCTCACAAGATATAGAGCCAGGTCAGGCCATTACTAAGGTTCCTTTGGGCGATGTAGCTAGATCAAGTTTGCATAGGATTATTGTAGGTCCCAAAATTATTCCATATATGTATATGATTGGCTAGGTTGTAGATCATGTGGACATGCCTACACATTGCATATGCACTATTGAAGGTGTCATTGTTGGTTCCTTATGACCAGATAACCTTCAGGTTATGTATAAACTTCTCGAATCCCAATTGTAGTACAACGTTAAATGCATTAAGGATTTTACTAAAAATGAATGTGTTGAATTGTGGAAAAGGATGGAAGAAGTAATTAAACCATGGAGAACCATTAACCAATAATTTAAAGAAGAATGTTACAAAGAATATGCCATCTCTCCTATGAGTTCTATTCAATCTTTTGCCACTACGATAAGGATAAGTGGCATTGAATGGGTCAATAATACATCACATATTTCTAAGTAGAAACTAAATATGGTTGATTTTCAATGGTTGGCAATCGATGCATGCATCTCTGAGATTTTTTTATTTCAAGGAAGTTGTCATGTTTATTTCTCTGTGTATCGACACCTCTTTAACATTACCTATGTGCACATACTACTCCGTGCAATATTTTCCTACACTTATCCTTGTACACTTTTTGACTTAATGTTACTATTAAATGCTTGTACGCAACCATCTTGATCATAAAGATTTCATATGTATTTCATTTCATAAATGTATGTCACTTAAGGTACCTATATCGATGATATTAAAAAATCAGGAGCAATTTGTGTAGTAAATGGACACAATGGTTTTGGAATTTCGAGATTTATTTTCACTATTTCTTATTAATGTTGACTTTAGTATCTCAAATTGTTATTTATTAATGGTTTCCTATATAAAAAAAATTCACATGCAAAATAGTAACAACTAATGATCATATCCTACAATTAAACAACATTGAGGAAGTCACTGATTAAGTAGGTATTTTTAAGTACAAAGCAGAAATGGATAACAGATGAAGGAAATAATCTATATGTAGTGATACAATTAACCCATTTGCAACAAAATTTGGAGCACTGGATTGGCAAATGTTGTCAAAGCATGGGGAAAACAAGAAGATTGGCATTCAGAGGAAATAATTCTGGAATACCTACTACATCAACGTCTCTTCTAAAGAATGAAACCAAATCATTATGTGAATGCATCGAACCTCCTATACAAGGTGGTAGCATAAGGTAGTCTTCAGAAACCAAATCATTGGCTTAATACATCAAACCTTCGGCTTAAGGTAGTAGTATAAAGTAATATTCAGAAATTGTTACAAAGTCCATAGTCCATAGATTATTTCCCATTAACTTGTTCCACTTACTCATAGATGTAGGTAAAAGATACTTTTGAGAGCATCATTACTTGATTATATGCCCATGTTCAACTACAATGGAAATATTCTTACAAAGGATGGTAAGTTGTTTGGGCAATGTGTAGTTATTTTCATGGGAAATGTGTAGTAGTGATAGCAAGATGGCTCTCTTTTGAATTTTTTACTATATCCAGGATTCTCTCAATGAAATTTGAGATGGAAAGTTATTGTAATTTTAGATACTGATTCAACCACTCATATAATATCTCACATTTCCTAGCATCCAGATTCATAATTGCCTTCTAAGTAGATTCAAGCATGCAGTAAAACTTGATGGCACTTCCAAGATCTCCATATCATTTTGCAAGATATGTTTTTCATGACTCTAACGAAAGATAAATTTTGGCGTGGACTATAGTATTTGCCAAACTTTCCAAATCTGTATTGTTGGAGGAACTTACATACTTCAACAAAGGTATGTCTTAGAGGTAACTTGAAAGTCCCTATGAATTTCCAATAATAAAGCAAAGAAATTCAACTTACAAATCTTAAGGAAGACCTTCCAACCAATAACATGATTGAATACAATAAGAATACCAATTATTAGACACATGAACTATGCCCAAGAACTTTAAGCTATTGTAGAGTTCATGTATATCAAGGAAAGTATGGACAATGTGTGCATTGCAATAAAACAGACGGGCTTGTTTGCAGCGTTGACAATATTCACTTGCTCTTTGCAGAATACATTTAAAATATGGGAGTAATGTCTTAGCTTCTATGTCTTGCATAATCTTTTACCCCCAAATTTTGCGTTGAATAAAATGGCATCCTCGACTTTCATTTGGGACTAAATGATATGTCTAACTATCACATAAACGGTACTGGAAAACCAAAATTTTTAAAGATAAAGGTGAATTAACACTTATAGAGTACGAAATTTTGAACATAAAGCTATTTGCATACACTATTAATTCACTATTGATGGAAAGTCATTATGCAAGTGCGAGGATGTAGAGACAAATTAGGGTTCAGGAGGTGGTGCGAGGTGGCAAGTGGGTGAGTCTATGTCATAGATATGTAATAACCATATGGCTATCTCGTAGTAATGTGATACTAAGCAATGAAATACTATTCATTTATGTGAAGATTTCAAAAAAACGTTGTTATCAAATTAATTATAAAGAAGATTGCATCATCCCCTATGGGTGGATGGGCTCAAGGATGCGTGGGATGTTGCATTTGCTTTCCATCAAGAGAGGGAATCATTTTCAATAACAAATGGAATCTAAGAATCCTTTAGTATATCGCGATAGATTTTTGTTTAACATTTCATACTCTGATGAGTGCTAATTCACCTCTATCTTTAAAATTTAGGTTTTGGGGCAACTTCCATGTGATTTTCCTTTTTATCCACAACTAATGCATGTTAGAGGAGCTATTTAGGCTCAATTAAAAGTCGAGTATGTGCCATCAAATAAATCATGAATCTAAAAGATAACTTGTACTTCAACAATCACAATCCATGCTTTCACATGCTCTGAGTATTCTTAAATCTTGAAGCATTTTCTTTTTTTCTTTCTAGTGTTTGATGAATTAGGTTTGTTAATTTTGTTATCATGACTTAAGCAGATTCTTAGCTGCAGTTTCTTGTTTTTTCTTGCAAGTACCTTCTTCACATTATGGTTCACGAGAGCCCAATCCTAGTTTCCATTTGGACAAATGCATTTAATTTTTTGATTAATTATTAGGATTTTGATGAGTGCTTTAGACACCAAACATTATTGTCGATATAAAAAAAAATGGAGAACTTTTTGTTGGGTGTGGAGCCTGGTTATCTTCCTAATTTTTCAAAGGTTTTTGTTTCAATCGTGTTGGATATCTGTTCCTAATAGGGCGGAAACGTTGCCTATTTAATCATCGTCAAGGGGGTCCAAGGGGGGGCAACGACGACTTGTATGAGCCCCCCGCTGGATAGCGTTTAGGGGAAACGCCCACGGAGCTAAAAAATAGATGAAAATTTTCCTTGTAAAATATTGTAATTAGGCGGATGGTCTGACAGTAGAAGCTATGTTAATTTAGGGTTTTTTCCCTAGAAGGAAAACCTCAGTTTATATGAGGGAATTGTATTGTGATTGTGTATGATTGTTTTGGGCGAGAGAGAGAGAGGAGGTTGTGTGAGAGCGAAGAGGACATTAGAGCGGATTTGTTGTAGGTTGTATCTCTTCATTTTGTTGGATAATATAAAAAGAACGACTGGCTATTACTCTTTGGACATAGCCCAAATTGGGTGAACCACGTATATTTGTCTCTCTTGTTTTATGTGTTTTTGTATTTGTGTTTCCACAATATTTTGTGTATTTCATTGCTTCATTAATTATTTTTTGACAACTGGTATCAGATCCAAAGGTCTATTTGGCTAAATAAACTCGTAGGAGAGAAGGGTTCCTAGTTTGAGTGGGAGCAATGGTGGAAGATGGTAGGTTTAGGGTTGAGAAATTTAACAACCAAAACTATCAGCCATGGAAGATGTAGATGGAAGATTATATGTATCAGAAATATTTGTACCTACCTTTGAGTTGAAAAACAAGAAAGCCGACAAGTATGACGAACACAAAATGGGAGACTCTAGATAGAAGGGTGTTAGGAACAATATGACTACGTCTGGCATCGTCAGTGGCATTCAACATGTTAAAGGAAATGACAAAAAAAGGTTTAATGACGACATTGGTAAAACTATATGAGAAACCCTTGGCCTCAAATAAGGTATTTCTTATGAAGTGTCTATTTAATATGAAGATGTCAGAAGGTGGATTTGTTTTTGATCATTTAAATGAATTTAACATGGTTACCAGTTAGTTAAGTTCGATAGGGGTAAATTTTGATGATGAAGTTAGGGCTCTGTCGTTTTTGTGCTCATTTCGAGAAAGTTGGAATGGCTTAGTTATGTCTATCAATAACTTTGTCTATGGATTTAGTATTTTAAAGTTTAAAGATATTTTTGGTGCTATCCTCAGCGAGGAAATGTGATGAAAAAGCTTAGGTGAGACATCAGTAATGTTTTGACTGCAGAGACTAGGGGAAGAAAAATGGAAAGAGGAATGAGTCCAGGAAATCACAGTAAATCAAGAAAAGGTAGATCCAAATCTAGACCAGGGATAGTGTGTTGGAAATGTGGGAAGAAAGGACACTTGAAGAAACACTGCAAATCTCGGAAAGGAAAAGAATGAGATTGACAACAAGAGAACAATCATGAAGCAAATGTGACATGTGATGTGTTGCAAGATTATTTAATTATTTCATTAGAAAATATTATTTATGTTTGGATGGTAGATTCAGGGACCTCATTCCATGCCACTCCTGATAAGAAACATTTTCATGACTATGCCCAAGGAGATTTTGGACACGTTCGTTTGGGTGATGATAAACCTTGTAAAATCATTGGAATGGGTAAGGTTTTTATAAAGAAATAAAATGGAAACCAATGGATATTGAAGGAGGTAAGGCATGTTCTAAATCTGAAGAAAAACATAATTTCAATAGGGCAGTTAGGTGGTGAAGGTTGTGTAACTACATTCACAGACAAAACCTGAAAGGTCATTAAAGGAGCCCTGGTAATAGGAAAAGAAGAAAAGGTTGGTATGTTGTATTTATGCAATGGTATTTCTAATTTTTTTAATGCTTTAACCTCCACAAGAGCAGATACGAAATTGTGGCATCATAGGCCTGGGCACATAAGTGAGAAAGGGATGCAGATTCTTGACTTAAGAAATTTGTTGCTAGGATTGAAGCATGTTGAGTTGGATTTATGTGAGAATTGTGTTTACATAAAACAAAAGAGAGTTTGATTTATCAGAGTTGGAAAGGAAAAGAAGAGAGAAAAAATAGAGCTTATGCATACATATGTGTGGGCACCAACTCAGGTATCATCTCTTGGTGGCTCTCACTATTATATTACTTTTATTGATGATGCAACTAGAAAAACCTTAATTTATTGTATTCAAAATAAATATTGATGTGTTTGATACTTTCATGAAATGGGAAGCTTTGGTTAAGAATGAGAGAGGAACGAAGCTAAAGTGTCTCAAATCAGAAAATGGAGGTGAATACTGCAGCAAAGAGTTTGATAACTACTATTCAGAACATGGAATTCGTAGAGAGAAGATAGTTCCAAGAATGCCACAGGAAAATGGTGTGTCAGAAAGGATGAACATGACAATCATGGAGCGTGAAAGGTGCATGAGATTGCATGAAAGATTTCTCTTACAATTTTGGGTAGATATTGGATGATGGTATTCCAGAGGAGGCATAGATAGGTAAAAAGGTAAACTACTCATTTTTAAATATTTTTGGTTGTGAAGCTTTTGTCCATATCAATAAAGAAAATATAACAAATCTTGAGGAAAAATCAAAGAAATGTACCTTTATTGGATATGGTGTTAATGATTTTGGTTATCGCTTATATGATATGAAAATCACAAAATCATTAGGAGAAAAGATTTCATATTCAATGAAAAGGTCTTGTATAAAGATCAGATGCAAGAAAAGAAAAAAAAAAGAATATGCAGTGTTTGATGAGATCACAGAAAAAGTAAAGGTGCCTGAAAATCATAATGATTAGCAACCACAACAACAACATGCACCTCAAACACCTAAAAGTGGTGTTAGAAGATCTATCAAGATAAGTAGCCCCCTAAACGATTCTCTCCATTATATTATGTGTTTTTGACTCATTATGGTGAACCGGAAAGAATGAAGAATCAATGCAGATAGAAACCCAGAAGAAGTGGGAGCAAGGCATGGAAGAAGGGATGAAATCCTTGATGCATAACCAGACTTGAGACTTAGTCAAGTTTCCTATAGGTAAAACAACATTGCAGAATAAATGGGTCTACAGGTTGAAGGAAGAAGATGGAGGAAAACAAAGGTATAAGGCCAGACTTGTGGTGAATAGGTTTGCACAAAAGAAAGGTATATACTTTGATGAAATTTTTTCTCCTGTTGTTAAAATGACTTCAATCAAAATAATTTTAAGTCTAGTGGAAGCAAAAGATTTTCATATTGAGTAGTTAGATGTAAAGACAACTTTTCTCCATCGGGATTTGGAGGAAGGAATATATATGCAGCAACCACAATGGTATGAAGTCAAAGGAAAGGAGAAATTAGCGTGCAAATGAAGAGGAACTTGTATGGCTTAAAACAGGGTCCAACGTAGTGGTATCTAAAAGTTGACAGGTTTATGTCTGAATAAGGTTATACTAGATGTCACTCTGACCATTGTGTTTATATTAAAAAAAAAAATGATGGAAGCTATATTATATTTCTATTTTATGTAGATGAAATGCTTTTTGCAAGGTCTAACATGCAAGAAATAAATGTGCTCAAAAGAAAATTGGAAAATTCATTTGCAATGAAGGATTTGGGTGTTGCAAAACAAATCCTTTGTATGAGAATAACTAGAGATAAGAAAATCACAAATTAACATTGTCTTAGAGTGAATACATAGAAAAGGTGTTGAAAATATTTAATATGCAGAATGCAAAACCAGTTAGTTAGTACACCTTTGGTTAACCATTTTAAACTAAGTAAGCATATGTGTCCCAAGACCCAGGAAGAGATGGATTATATGTGTAAAGTTCCATATGCATCAATAGTTAGAAGCTTAATGTATGCAATGGTCTGCACAAGACTTGATATTGCACATGTAGTGGGAGTTGTAAGAAGGTATATGAACAATCCAGGAAAAAAACATTGTATGGTAGCGAAGTGGACTCTCAAGTATTTGAGAGGTACCACAAACAAAGCATTATGCTTTGGAGGTTCAAACATTGCTCTATAGGGATATGTTGATGTAGATATGGCATGCGAAAGAGATAATAGGAGGAGCGCCACAGGGTATGTGTTTACTATAGGCAGAACAACTGTCAGTTGGGTTTCAAAGTTGAAAAATATTGTTTCACTTTCAACAACGGAAGCAAAGTATGTTGTTGTTACAGAGGCTAGTAAATAAATGATTTGGTTATAAAGGTTTATGGATGAGTTGGGAAAGAAACAAGAGATGGGTTGGATATACAATGACAGCCAGAGTGTCATTCATATGAAAAGAACTGAACATTTCATTCCAAGACTAAACACATACATATCAAGTACCATTTCAAACGATCAGTGTTGGAAGATGGACAGTTGAAGATGGAAAAGATACACACTAGCGAGAATCCTGCAAATATGTTAACAAAAGTTGTAACCAGGGGGAAACGAAGATTCTACTTAGTTTCAATTGGTCTTCAAGTATGATGATGAAAATGAGGAACAACCAGGTCCAAAGTGGAAGCATTTTCTAGCAAGCAAAGCAACGATGGAGTCAATATAATAAGTCTCCAAGTGGGAGATTGTTGGGTGTGGAGCTTGATTATCTTCCTGATTGTTCAGAGGTTTTTGTTCCAGTCGCATTGGATCCTTATTCCTAACTAGACAACAATGTCTCCCATTTACTCACCATCAAGGGGGTCCAGGGGGGGCGATGATGACTTTTATGAGTCCCCTTTGGTGGGGGTTCAAGGGAAGCTCCCTCGAAGCTAAAAAATAGATTAAAAAAATTGCCTTTTAAAATATTGTAATGTCACAGTCAATATGGGCCATTCATTAGGCGAATGATCTAATGGTAGACGTTATGTTAATTTAGGGTGTTTTTCCCTAGAAGGTAACCCTCAGTTTATATAAGGGAATTGTATTTTAGTTGTGGATGATTATTTTGAGCAAGAGAGAGAGAGGAGGTTGTGTGAGAGCGAAGAGGAAATTACAACGGATATTTTTTAGGTTGTATCTCTTCAATTTGCTAGATAATATAAAATGAAGGACTGGTTATTTCTCCGTGGACATAGCCCAAATTGGGTGAACCGCGTATATTTGCATCTCTCTTGTTTTATGTGTTTATGTATTTGTGTTTTTGCAATATTTTGTGTATTTCATTGCTCCGTTAATTAATTTACAACTCTTTTAATATCTAAATGTAAGTTTTGTTAGATTATGTCTTCCATTCACATGTGCCTTCCCTTTTGCACATTCCTTTTCTTCAGAGATAAACAACAATTTATTGCTTATACTTATTTTATTGATCACAACTTTATTATTTATCATTTACTTTGATCTTGGGTGTAATGGAATATTAGAAAATACGTCTTATGGATTTCGCTTTGTAGATATTTTTTGAAATGGAGCGGTGGGCGGTTAAATAAGGAACAGGCGAGAATGGTATTGCAGGTGAGTTGATGGGATGAGATGGAAAAGAATTCTTGTTATTGATCTCAATAACCTCCGGAATAAAAATGTTGATTGTCGTAAATCAAGGGTCTTGAAGTTTGTCTTCAATTCTAGTTATAGTACTTTGGTGGTAATGATATTTTGTTCTTTTATTGACTGATTACTCTATTCTAATTGTAAGTTTGTTGACCAATGTTGTGAAGAATTCTGAGATAAAATTTGCATAAAATCTTGTATAGGTCTAAATTGCATGGCATTGGCCAAAACCATTATTTGAACATGATTTTTCCAGGTTCTTCTTTCAACTTCTGTATTATCTCTAATGTTTTTCTTTGATCAATATGAAAATTAACATTCGACGGGAATTTTGGATCTTAGATATGTGTTCCATGTCTAGTATTGATTTTAATCATGGTTATGATAATTGGGATTTAAATATGGATTAATTTCTTGCTACTGTAACTATGTTGGTTGTTGTATAATAATTTTCAGGAAGGACGAATACCTGCATTTTGCTACTGATATACTTATTTTCTGATGAATGAATAGAATGTTTAATTACCAAAGAAAAAGACACAAAAATTATAAAAAATAATAATGATGTAAACAATATAATATTAAAGAATATACACATAAACTCAAGAAAGACAAATAGGGAAAATATAGATGATATAAAAATAAAAGTAAATAATATATATCAAATTTAATTCTATTATTTTCAAAAAAACATATTACATCAGATGTTCAAATTACATCACAGAAGCCCTACGAACTCTGTGGATTCAAAGACTGGGAAGAATCATGGGTTTTTTTCGCCTTTCTTCTATAGAAATTAGTCCACCTTGTGAACTATCTATTACAACTAAGGCTAAATCTGATTTTTCATTTTCTTGAGAGATTTCCATCACTACCGGACCAATTGAATCTGACATGTATTTCTCACCATCATACTAGTTTGATTCATGATTCCACTTTTTCCCACAAGCCACATGCAAAGTAGAAGTTAAAGGACTCTCCTTCTCCATTGGAAGAATATTTTTCTCCATCAAGGGTTGATTTGATACCACTAGGGGTTTCCCTATATCTTGAGATGTTGCATTATCCATTGTTGTGTTCTAATGTTGGGTGCTAGTTTGCTTTTGATCCACAAAATTCTTGACACCTACTACTGTCTTTGGATCTCTTCAGCCACGATTATTTCTCTTCTTGTCATGTGAGGCTTTTGGAAAGGGACACACATGTTGAAGGTGTCTAGGCTACTGGCAAGTTCTACACCTGAACATAGTGTTTTCATAGTCCAAAGGTTGGGAGTACTCCTTGTCTTCCTAATGGAGGAAATTTTTTTTTCTGGAATACCTTCACTGAGGTCCGCTTCGACACAAATTCGAATTAAAATTATGAATTCATTTTATAATATTTCATTGTCTACCTTGATAAAGCAACCTATGGAATCTTCTATGTCCTCTAAGATTTCTGGCCAGATCCATTGAAGGGCAAGTTTGGGAGCCTAACCCAAACAAGAATCGGAAAGGACTTCATGGTGAGTGGATTGAACTCCTAACACCATGGCTGGATTGAGTGACTGACTCTACCCAAAAACTAGGGACCTTGATCTAGAACCCTCTTCTTGTCCACAATATCTCTAAAGAAAACTACAAAATAACCTTTCAAACAAAACAACAAATCAAGATTTCGAGACTAGTTATGATGAACCCAATCCCGAAAAGCAGATGATGAGGGCCAAAATCCATTAAAGCAGCGTATAATTACCTGAATTTCATAATCTGATGTTATTTTATTATTAATGATTTCATTTAATTCTAGCGTTAGGTCTTCCAAAGAATGTTCCACCATGAAGGTTGGGCTTGAAAGCTCCTTGGAGGTTTGAGGACTTGGATCTAGCGTTAGTGCTTTTTTTAAAGATAGAGACCTAGTGGAAGAAGATGCCCCACCTATGTTTTGACCTCCCTGCAGACCAAGCACGAGGGAGATAATGGTATCCTTTTTAGTGCCATAGTCTTTGAAATCCCTTACCATTAGAAATACCCTCCCTTCATAGAGAATCCTAAGTGCTCCCATTAGAATACCTATAATCTCATGGATTATGTTAGATACAGGATCTATCATGTCCATCTCCTCTACCATGAGACACAAAGAATGACAAGACAAGGGCCTATTAAAAATAGGTAAATTTTGAGGAATGACATCCCCAAAACCCTTCTTAACTTGGTCTACATCCTTAGTGAAACCTAATTAATAATCTTGGTCAGTGGTTTCATCAAACATTTGGTAGGAACAATTCCTGCTCATGCATTTGTCATGCCTTAGGGTTGAACTATGTACTAAGTTTAAATGGGGAGTTTTTTCAAACAATTTGCTTAAATTTCCCCACTTAGCAAAAAGAGATTGGTCTGAAAAAATGTCTTCATCGCTTTCCCAATCCTTTACATGGAAAGGGCCCACAATGAAATTCAAATGTGAGAGAGTACCCAGGGTGTTCAGATGAATGTTGTCTCCCAGGAAAAATTCTCCAAGGGATAACAAAGTCACATCCCTTACCTCGTTCAAACCATTTGGTCAAATAAAATTGAAGCACGCCTGCTGCCCAACTGACCCCCATGCAAAGGAGGTAGGCATAACCAGAGTCCAAGCGATAGGGAAGAGAACATGACACCACCATATCTTGACCCTACAACCACTTGATATATTGCAACAAAAGGGAATTATTACTTCAAAAGATTTAAAAGTAGAAGTAAAAATAGTAAATGAGTGAAAAGTTAAAAGTAAAAGAAAATAAAGAATAAAGGTGTTAAATGAGTTTAAAAATTGGGGGAGATGGGAAAGAATAAGAAATTATGTTAAGAAAAAAGTGGAAGAATGTAAAGAGTGGAATATAAATTTAAATGAGAATATAACAACTTAAAAGAATAGTGTTTAGGGTAATAAAATATAAGCATATAAAAAAAGTATTGTAAATATAGATTTTAGTAAAAGAATTTGAGTTTATAAATGAAGAGATTGAAATTAAAAAGAAATATTTTAAACTTCTTAATTTTTTTACTTTAGTGAATAAATGAGAATAACTAGGCTTAATATAAATTAATTTTATCACAACTCTATTATTTCTATACAATGGTTTAAAGTTGCATAATAATAAGAATAGGGTATTAAAGTTACTAGCACTTTGTAATTGGAAAAGGGTAAATTTATGTGTTTAGTTTTGTTTGATATAAGAATATAAATTGTGAATCGATGAAAATCATTATTCAAGTAAAAAAAATGATAATGAAGCTAAAGTATAAGTTTAAGATAAAAAGATGTAAAAAAATAAATAAAGAATAATATAAAAAGCAGGAAGAATAATAATAAAATATAGAATAATAAATATAGAAGAATGAAAATAAAAATAATAAATGAGTGAAAACTAAATAATATGATGATAAAATAAATAAAAAAATAAAGGCGCGGAACAAGTTAAAAAAAGGGTTACAATTGGAGGAATAATAGCAAAATATGTAAAGAATAAAGTGGAAGAATAGCAAAATATGTAAAGAATAAAGTGGAAGAATATAGAGTTAAATGCAAATTTAAGTAACTAAGAATTAGAAAGAAAAGAATAGGATCTATAACAATAAAAGGCAAGTGCTACATAGTAGCTAGTCTTTGCTGCTTAGTTTAAATATAGCTAAATTAGATGGAAAGAGTTGCACACATCAATAATAAATAATTAGATGTTCAAACTCACGTTGTGAGGATGCAAATACATTGATAGTTATATCTTGTTTGAAGGTCATCTATTAGAAAAATATGCAAGTCAATATGTCCCAACAAATATACGCCTTGTAAACAAATATGCTAGATGTCCACTGTTAGATGACTATCCAAAAGAAAAACATGCTAGTTGTGAAGGATTACTAAAATGTCTACATTGACCTAGGAATGTTGATATCTAAATCAATAATTAAATCGATGATAGACATTGCTATCTATATTAACATGGATTGGATTTCGACTCTAATATAACTATATCCATACCTTTGAAGAAAAAAATTTATATAACTTATTTTTTATCATATTCATCTTAATATTTTTAAATTATTTGTGTATAAATTTATTTTATGTTTTAAACATATACACTATATCAATTTTTAAAATATAACAAAAAAATATTATTTAAATTTAGAATAAAAATATAATTATTTTATTATTTAAAATATTAATTTAAAAAAATAAAATTGTAATAACTAAAATTAATAATATGTTTCTTTTTAATTTAATAATACATTTTTATTACATTATTAACTTTGATACATTTAAATTATTTAATATATAAATCAATTTATTTATATGACAATAACATTTTTTTACATTAATAACAACTCTAAAAAAAATTTGATACAAGTTTGTCTCATGAGACATCATACCTTGATATTGAACCCCGATGTAACTAGAGACATGAAAAGCTTTCACCTCGCAACATAACCTGTTGAGTTGTGTGATGTTAGATAAATGCTAGAGGAGATCACATTTAAGATGAGGCTATTTCAATTTTCAATTTTAGTTTTTATAATTTTTTATTTCTATATGTTTGACCGAAGTAAATTTGTGTAATGCCAATGATATTTACATCCTCCAAATGTGTACGACGAAATACCATTCAATAAGTAGCTATCGGTTTCATAGACTAGCATAAATGGCCACCAATTTTTGGTCTTCATTTTTAAATAAAATATTCATGTTGTAATAGAATAAATAATAAATGAATTGACAACATGGACATCATCATTGTAAGATTAGAAAATCAATGCAATAAGCAATAAGATGTTCAATTTAATAGCCAATTAGGTTTGAAATAAATAACTTCAATAATTTAAAAAAAATAATAATGTACAATGTTTAACTATAGATTTTTTGCAATTTTTTTGGTCAAACCCAAATAAATATGGGTTTGACCAAAAACCAAATGCATTATCTACTACTTGCGGCAGAGATAATAAGAATGTAGAAAATGGTTAGAGTAAATATAGATTTTAGTGCAAGACATTGAATATATATATATTATATATATATATATATATATATATATAGAGAGAGAGAAGAGAGAGAGAGAGAGAGAGAGAGAGATTTTAGTATAAGAAGCAGAGATTAAAAGGGAAGAAATTGAATCCCCATTAGGGGTGAGGAACGAGAGATGTACAGGAGCAAGAAGGATTATTAATCCCCCACACGGAAAAAACTTATTTGCAGATACTAAGTAGAAAGCAGGCATCGGGAAGCCTGCCCGAAGAACATTCTCGAGGCTACTCTTATTATAATAGTGATGACGTTGGACTCGACAGATAATTGTAAATGTATGTAAATGAAAGTAGTGGTGATTGAGGGTGGTGTGGCCTCCGATTTTGCAAGTCCCCTCAGAGCCACGAGTCATCTCTCTGGTGAGTGAAAGGCATATATTTCAACCTGAATGTTGGGAAATGGTGAAGAACTAGAATTGATTAACACTGCGTGTATAGTCTGGGAACTAGGCTTGAATCTCTTACAAATCCACCAAGAAAAGATGCCTCATTTGCACACCAACTCCATCCCTTGCATTTTGTCATCAAGGTTGTAAATAGGTTGCATGTCTGGGTGATTGTTTGGAATTTTTTCGTTCTTTCATAAGTAATTCTTCCCTCATTTGTCTTCTCCAGAAGGTCAATATGTTTTTTTTTTAATGTTGGGTGGGCCGCTTCTCCCCCAAGGGTAATTGAATTGTTCTATTGTGCTTACTATCAAAATTACTGAGGGTTTATCTACCTTATTGTCTTGCTTCTTTGGGAGAATTTTGTTTTCTTATAGCTTATAGATAGTGTGATAGCTGAGGTTTCCATCATGAATCTCATTGGTATCCAAGAGAACCTAGTCCCAAACACAACGATGCTTGATGAGGGACCTCAGGGAAAGAATCATTATGTCAGTTTTCTACAGTTAGGCATAAGGAAGTTCAGCTCCCTAGGCAAGCCTTGTCAGGGCCAATCAGATGTTTATGTCGGCTCTTGCCCCGAGGGCTTAATCAGTTCAAGTTAAAGTTATGTTTTCTTTTCTGCAAGTTTCCATTGTTGAGACAATGAGGTTGTCCCTGTCAGGGGGAGGGGGCGGTGGCTAATAGGGCAGGGAAGAAAGAAGACAAAGGGATCGACTGATGGATGAAGGCAAGCTCGATGTGTAGCAGGGAGTCTTTCCTGGGCATGTTGATTTTCCACTTCCTTTTGATAACATTGAAGCCCAAATATAACTTGTCCAAGCCTCAATGGACCATCTAGTTCAAGACCTCTAAGGAGATCATAATGAAATGGTTAGCTTCTTTTTTGATATTCTGCACAACCAAGGATGTATTTTGGACCGCCAAGCTTCACTTTGGTGTAACCAACAAAGTTTGCATGATCAGATGGATGGTTTTGAAGGGCCGATGACACATATGGAATCACACATCCATGATGCCTTTCATCGCCTGGTTGATGGAGGTAATGATGCTCAAGCTCAGAATGAAGAAAATATGCAATGAAGCAAGTGGGATTCTTTTTGGTTTTTGGGAAGTCTTGTACTTGATGGGCTCTTGATATGAAGTTATTTAGTTTTACAAAGTTACTCTCAGTTCTCTTTTACATGTATCTAACAACCAAAAAACCCAATAGGAGTGAGGCCTTCTTTTCATGGACCCTTCTTTTCTCACAATGTATCCTCCTTTTGAATTAATAGAAACAACGTTGAGTTACAAAAAAAAAGAAAAGAAATTGAAAGTAAAAAAAATTACTCTAAACTCTTAGTTTTTGGCTTAAATTTACATCTACATAAATAAAGAGAAAGAAAGATATGTGAAAAACAAGACTTGCATGTTGTCATTAATTGTAAAGTACTAATGTAAACAAGTATATATGTAGCATTGCTGCTTAGTACCTACCTCTTATGCAAAAATAATTAAACAATTTTAATAATAATAATAGTTGTATTGATAATTTTAAAAATTATATATATATATATATATATATATATATATATATATATATATATATATAAAACATACTTTAATATAATTTTAAACTATTAAAACTAAAAATAAAAATTTAAAAATAATAAGAGCTTAATAATTGTATATTACTATATTACTCTTGTGTTTACATCTTGTTCATATCCATAATTTTACGCAATTACTTGCTTAAATTATGGTGAGAAGTTATCCACATAGCATTGTGTTGTGCAAAAACTGCTATAACAATCATTATTATGACATTTGCAAAGTTAAGTTTTTTTTTTTTTATATAATTTTTATATTTCATAATTCAATTTAAAACCACATAAAATTAATCATCAAAATATCATAAAAAACAATTTACATTTAAAAAAATAAAAAAACTATTTTTTTAGTTTTCAAAGTAGTCAAATCAGAACTTTAATAAATTTCATAAAATCTATTTAAATTTTAAAAATGGTTGAAAATCAATTTTTTTTAACCGACTAAAAAACCAATATAACTTACTTTATAAGTATAATAAAGTGTTATAATATTAAAGTAATTGTTGAAATAAATAAAAATAACCAAGTTTATACGTAAATATAAAAATTAATATAAACTAATTTGATTATCGTTCTATTTTTTCTACATACATAAAACAATGCTACATAATTAAAAAAAAATGGATTTAAAGTTGCAAACAATTACATGTTGTTTATCATTGAAATATGGATTTATATGTTTTATTTAATTTTGATACAAGAATATAAGTTGCAATAATGTTTCATGTATTTTTTTGTATTTGTGAAAGATAACAAGTTTCTTTGCTAAAATGTATAGAAACGAAGAAAGAATTTTAGCACGAGGAGCATTAAAGAAATTTAAAAATGAAGAAAAAACATTAATGTTTATAATGGAATTAAAAAAAAAATTGTAGTTGTAAAACAATAAAAATATCAAATCCCTGTGTGTGTGAGAACTAAATAATAAAACTAATAAGATGTGAGAGAACTAAATAATAAAACTAATAAGATAATATATTTAGATAAAAGTTAGTACATATATTTTATGGTTTTTGATATTTACATTTTTTTACAATTACATAAATATTAATGTTTATAATGGAATTGAACAAAAATAAAAATAAAATGTAGTTATAAAAAAATAAAAGTATCAAATGTCAAAGACTAAAAAATATATGTACTAACTTTTATCGAGTATATTATCGGATTGGTTTTGTTATTTTAGTTCACAACATAGAATTTTATATATATATATATATATATATATATATATATATATATAATAATATCATTTTAATATAGTCATTAGAGGATAGTTAAGATAGTGATTAGAATGGCTAGTAGTTAGGGTTTTTTCCAAGCCAGTAAGTGGTGAAACTCACTACTTCTAATTGAAGATTGGTGGAAAATAGGGCATGAAGAAGGGAGCTAACAACTGACTTGTCGATCACCACATGAAGGCATAACATAGAGGATGAGGACTTGGTATATTATGAACTAGATAAAAGTGGTGATAAACTAATTTGGGTGGATTATGTGCCTTTACCGGTCATTTGAGAAGGGAATGCTCATGAGGAAAGGTGCGATGTGGTCAACTCGAATGGAACTTCCTTGGTAGGGTACCTAGGCAGGCAATGATCTCATGACGAAACATGAAGATTAAATTCGGTGACTATTGGACTAGAAGGAGACGAGTAAAGGGGATTTTCAGGTGACCCTAAGTATTAAGGGTCACTAGGGTTAATGTGGGGCACATTTGACCTAGAAACCCTTCCACTGACAAAAGTATTTCTAGTAAAACCCAAACCCTAAACTGTCATTAGATGTCACTAAGGGTTTTTGCACGAGTGAAGGGCTTCTCGTCGAAATAATTTCTAGAGTAGTACACACACAAGCATGTTCATCGCACCTCTCAGAAAGTGACTTTGTGAAGGTTTTTATTCTGTCAGAGGCAAGAGGAGAACAAAGTAGTGTAGAAGGAAAATTTCGGGTTATAGGGAAGGAGCATTCAGAGAGGACAAATGGGAACCAAATTCTTCATAGTGAAAATGGTAAGGGTTGCAAAAGGAAGAGGGGACAGTGTGTGAAAGTTGTAGATATACGACGCAGGAGACACAAAAAATGGCATAATTGTCTCTGTTAGGTCAACCAATAGGAATGATTTTTAAGGTGGTGATGGTGAAGGCCTCGTTTAACAAGCATTAGAGATATTTTGAGGTAAAAAATGACCCTCAAAACAAAAATGTACAACCAAAATCAACTTTATAAGAACCAATAGGATTGAAGATGATGATACCAACCACGGGGAATGATTCACTATTTTTGTATTAAAAAAGTAAAAAAATAAAAATAAAAAACTATTTTTTCAACTCGTATTTTCAACTTATCTCCCTACATTTTTACTCTAATTTCGAGTAGGAGAACTTGTTGGATGCAAAATTTAATTACTCATCTAGGGAGTACCCATGTTGCATACTTTCGATGTTCTCTAGTACAAGAAAAGTGAAAAATACATGACATGCGTGATTTCAATCATGCTTTTTCATGTATTTCTCATTTTTCGTGTGACAGGGTCCATCCAAAGTATGTAACATGGGTACTCCTTGGACGAGGAATTAAATTTCGCATCCAATGAGTGCTCATACTTGAAATTTGAGTAAAATCGTAGGGAGATAATTTGAAAATACGAGTTGAAAAAGTAGTTATATATATTTTTCTCTCTAAAATTTGATGATGTAATCTAATCTTATTTTATTATTTTATAATATTCCTTACGAGGCCCATTTTAGACCTTCAAATTTCTTTAATGGTTGTGGCTTACTTAATTAAAAAGTCCCTGGAAGTCTCCAAGTTGTCTAAGGGCTAGATCCAGTTGACATTTTAGAAGGTAGAGGATGCATGGAAAGTTGCCTAGGAGGTATGGTGGATATGTTTTGCACCAATTGTCTTCTATTTTTAGTCTCCCTTGTTTAATGGAAAAAGGAAATGACTAGACATTGCCCCAATATGGGTCTGTTTACTAGGGTTGTCACCGAATTATTAAAATAACCTCACCTTTTAGGGTATAGAAAATTCATTAGGGACATATTTGGACCACGATGAATCATACCTACATAGAAGAGAAAAAAAGGCTAGTGTGAGTCTTTTTCAATGTGGATTTGAGAAAGGGGTTGTCAGCTACCATGAAAATGGGTTTAGGAGAAGAACCCCAAATTTTGGACTATGAGGGCATATCGTTCTACTGTCATTAATGTCACTAGCACAAACATTTGGTTAAGGAGTGAAAAATTCATTTCAAACGAAAAGGAGTATCTTACTACACTAGAGAAAGCCACTAAAGAAAGAATTAACAGTTACCCTCCAACCCTGGGAGACTCAAGAAAAATACCAAGGACAAAGCAACTTGACCATCCAATGACAGACGTAGTGGCAAGATAAGAGGATTTAGGTAGAGCATTAGTGGTGGATGAGTTGTCACCAAGAACAGGAAATAATAATCTAGAACTAAGATCAGCCGATCATATGGGGAAAACATTCCAATCGGTCAAGTCTATTTCAAATCATATTGTTAATTGTTTGAACGTACCATTTGAGGGGACCCTCAGGACCCTAAGGGAATAAAAGGGAGAAAATATCCCCTCCCACCCAACATTAAAATTTTCTTCCCCAACAACGATGATATGACAATTCAAAAATGTGCAGAGCGACCATTCCTCCCTGGTGATCTCCCCATCGAGAACAAACTTAGATATTTCAGGCTCTAGATTGTTGTATATAACCTATACTCAAGATCGATCCTCTAACCATAAGAGGATCCAACTCTAGGGCTAGGTAAACTCAACATTTTAGTAGTAAAGGGAAAAGGTAGGGGTAGAAAATCAAATTTGACTAAGGCTAAAGAGAAGGTGAAGTATGATCTCATCACTGGAAATAAACAATCAATTCAGGGGGCACTTAGAGCAGTGAATTCCTTGGCAGGGGTTGCTAGATAAAAATTTTATCCTTCAATTGTAGAAGTTCCGAATGCCCACAAAAGAAGCTCTCCCTGAGAGGAATGATGGAGATACATATGCCATACATCTTGTTTTTGCAGGAAACATTCGGTGAAGAAGTGATAGTTGTCAAGGCCTTAGAAGCCCTGCTCTAGATGGAAATTTGAAGGAGTGGATGCTAGGGGTAGATCAGGGGGAGTGGCAGAAGGATGGACGGTTAGAACAATATGAGAAAAGAACCTTCGGAGTGTGGACTCAGGGATTGGACTGGATATCTTCGCAGAGGATCTTGGTCTTCCTTTAACCTTGTCAAATATTTATGGACCCGAAACAAATCAATAGGAATTATGGGACACGATACTTGATAAATCTATCCTAAGGAAGCCCACAGGGAATAGAATATATAGTGATGGAGTGTATTGTTAAGTCACTCCATGATGTGAAGGTCACTAGTTCAAAACCCTGTGGGAAAAAATCCTGCCATGTTAAGGGATGGAGTGGCCCAGGCCGAGTGCAATCCCCGAGTGATTTTGATATCTTAAATGCCCCTGGTGATTTTCCCTGGTATTTCACCTCGGGTGTTGCAATTCCTAATGGATTCTCAACTTAAATTATCAACCCAGGGTTCGTACAAACTTAGAGGTGACAATGCTATATGCACAACAGGTTAGGTTCTACTCATGTCACCCTTATTCATGAAATCAGATCAAGGTGTTCATAGACCACTCCTACAACTAATTGTAGTGAAAACTTCTTATGAAATCATAAATGAACATGATTCTATCTACAAAGGTGAAAATGCCATCCATTAAATATAAATGCTAATTGAAATTGCATGAAAGGAAAAGGCTAGTCTATTTTCAAAAGTAATTCATGTTACTCTACTTGCACACTTAATCAAATCAATAACCTACTTGCATGCATCATTTGTCTACTCACACTTGCTTGAAAATGAGGAATCCAATCTTTAACATACCTATGAAGAAAAATACTAATTCTAACTCTGTTTTTCTATCTGATGGTTGCAGTGAGGAAGGGATGAGGTTGGAGTGGTCTTAGAGTCTTCCCTGATCATCAAATCACAGTTCTGGGGCCGTTATTCAATTTAACAATGTGAGAGTCAAAGTATGGAGCAAAATTGGTTGAAGAAAACAATGTTATAAGTCTACTAAATGAGGTGCTACAGGAGGTCATGTATTTCTATAGGAAGCCCTATTTTTCTACAAGAGTAGGGTCCAACAACTTTTTGAGGACATAAATGGTGTCTTGAAGGCATAGGAAGGTGGATGCAGGTAGAAGGGGTTTAATGAAGGGCGTGGAAGCCCCTTAGCGAAGCCTAGTACCCCTCGTAGATCTATCTTGCACCAAAGTTGATTCTCATGTTGTCCTTCATTTACCTTAATAGAGTGACTTAGGAGATAGAGTTTGGAAGCAAGGTGAGGTGACTAGGAGGAAGATGGAAAGGTCAAGGTGGATGTGGAAAGGTGTTCCCACCCCTGCAAATTAACACAATTCATGTAGCTAGTCAAATACATGCATCAAATGATCATTATTGTAGCAAGGTAAATTAACATGGAAAAGACAAGTTGAATTTTGTTGAAGTCTACTCTAACATACAACACAATTCCAATTCCAAACCAATGTTTCTAACTCCTAGGTTGCGTAGATTAAACATGCAAAATGATTGAAATCTAGTACTTAACAATTTCCAAGAAATCATAAACAAATACTTTTGAGTTGTTATTGCAGATCTTTCCAATCACTCTTCCCACAAGAGAGGTGATAGGAAGTCCTGCAATTACAAGTTTTTATGATATAACATCTACTAAAACTTGGAAACAATTACAATGCTTTGAACAAGAAAAAGAAAGAAATACAAGAGAGGTACTAAAGCCTATGGGTTTAGCCCAAACCCAAGGGTTTCAACCCTCCAAAACTAACTCAAATGATGACCAATGTTAAACTTATTATTAAGATAAAATGAAAGTCACATACATCATACGGAAGATAAGAATAACAATGTCAAGCACTAGGCTCTCATTAGCTATTCCTAGATGCAACCAAAATTCGAATCCTAATGAACCTTTCAGCTAGTTTATTTATACAAAAGTAATTGAGGGGAAACTCCCTAGAAAGGAGGAATGCTCCTCTCCAAAATCTAGAGATTTGTGGATCTGGTTCCCTTTGACCTTTTCATGCACTTAGAGTTCCTCGACTGCTAGTGAATTCAAGTTATTGGTGAGGATTATCTGATCTTTAAGTTGAGTTAGGGAATTAACGAGGTGGATAAGCCCCCCATATTCTCTTTAGGTGTCTCCATCAAGCCCCTAAATGGTAAATATCTCCAAAAATACTTCCTTCTCCTGCATATTAACCACATTAAGCCATACAATATGAAAAACACCCTTTAGTCTTCCTACTAACCACATTATGGCTAAAAATGTGAATTAATGTGAGAAAATGAGAGTTTTAAGGGCTAGAGGATAGTACAATGAACCTCAAAATATACCTATTGATGGGCCCCATCATCAACCCCCCACTGAAGGTTTTGCTCATCCTTTGAGAAACTTAGTCACTGATGTGAAGTTCATGCATGGCCTTGGTGGCCTCTCTGATATCCCAAGGAATCCCATATGATGTACCTTCTTGTGGAAAGAAATTTGCATTTGCCTCTATGTCTATCCATTATTTTTCTTCTTATACCTTATTCCTTCTTTCTTGTAGGCCAAATAGTAAGTGAGGACTGAGTTTGAGTCCTATCCATTTTATCTTCAGCCTTTGCATGATCCTTTTGTATAAGGGGTTTTCTCCAAGGCATTCCTTAGTCTTTTTGGAGAGTGATACTATTTGATTTGTAAACCGTGAGGTAGGGCATGCCACCTTCTTTGAAAATCCTGTAAAATCTTTGTTCCCGACATCTTAAAGGTGTCCTTAAAATGCAAGATGGATTGTTGTTGGGTTTCCATGTACCTAGGCACTAAATCAGAATCAGAGGATATGATATTGTGGTTATTGATGACAACCTTAGGGCTTACTAATTCTGCTATGATGTATAAGGGCTCTCTTTCTTTTTTCTCCATCACCTTCTTTACTTCTTCATATCTTGTTTCCTCATGGTTCAACCAAGAGGCTAATTCCATAAGTTGCATGTCTCCCAATCTTGAGTTGGGGTCCTAGAAATTCATATATGTTAGGATCAGATTATGCATGTAAAACTCATATAGTTTTGCCCATCCTCAATACTTTCCTTTTTACAAAACTCAATGAATTGTCTGTAGTCTTGGAAAGGTAAATACCCATGTTGTGCTAGTGTCTTTATTTAGAATTGTAGCCACTTCTTCTTGAGGAAAATGGCATAGGAATTAGATGGTTATCTGCACTATATAGCTTCCATAGATAAACTTTCCATAGTAGCAAGTTGTGTCTCTTTTTCTTGTAGTTGCTCTCTTAGCCTTGTGTTTTCTGCTTATAGCTGGTCTCTCATGATTGAATCCCTTAGTTTCAAATAATTCAATTCCTTGCCCATTTCATTGAATTTATCCTCCATGAGGCCCACATATTCTATATTTTTGGTTTATGCCCAAACTAAAACTTGCAGTGTCATCCTAGGCTACTTTGTTACTCTATCGTTTTTTATTCATCCTTAGTAGAAGAGGGGCTTGAAAGAGAGAGAGGCCCCTCCTCCACCGCTTCGTTATCTTCCCTATCTTTCTCCAATGCTTCATCCGCTGCGCATTCAACTTCTTCAGCCTTCCGATTTGCATCTATGTGTTCTGCCTCTTTCCTTCTCCAACTCAATGAAAAGTGGTATACCAAATTTCTCAGGTATAATCCTACCTCCCTCAACAAACTTGTAGTAGGGCTCTAGACTGGGTTGTGGATCAAGCTCCTCAAGATCTTGGAGGTATTTTTCATCTTATTTTGGGGTGGTTGCCCTTTCCTATAACACCTCATGTTTCTCCTATAGCAACCTATATTTCTCCTGTAGTAGCCCCTATTTCTCCTGTAACAACCCCTGTTTCTCCTGTAGCTCTTCTTTTTCTTCTTGTAGTAGGGCAGCTTGTGTCTTTCACCTCTTAAAGGTGACTGCTCTAGTGGTGTCCCTTCCCATGGGTAGCACAGGTTTCTTAGTTTTTTCCTTAGGAGAGGTAACTTCTTCAATCTTTCCCTCACTGGGTCCCACCTCTCCCTTCTTGCTTGCTGACTCATCAATGGTGATAGGGATTATTGAAGGAGGATGAGGCTTCTCTTGCCTTATCCCAATGATCTTCCTTGTTTTAAAGTATAAAGGACCTTGCATTGGCTTGCCTTCCCTACTTGTCTCTTGAGGTTTAGGGGGCACCTTAGGGTTCTCCTCCTCTGCTTCATGTTTCTCCATTTATTTTCCTTCCTCTGTTTTTTCTTCTTCTACCTCTGTTTCTGCTGCCGCGTCTTCTTCCTTGGTTCTTCTCTCTCCTTCTCTTCTCGACCCCTAATACTAGAGGTTGGCGTTCCCTTTTGCCATGTGGAGGTAATGGTTTGTGTTTCAATGAAAATTTCCCTGTCCATGTCCACAAAATCAATCCATCGCACAGGGTTCCTTAGGTGTCTTAAGGCATCCATAAAAAATCATCTTAATGAGGCCATGGTGAGCAATGTGTTGGTGTTTCCCTTCCCTCACTTTTTGGCTCATTTCAATGATAGACTGTAGGAGGAATTGTGGACACCAAGTCTCTGTGGAATGGGAAATTTTACTTTGAATCTTAGCTCATGGAGCAGCCTGAAATGATAGGCATATACAATTCTCAACCTCCCCTCACAAGATATGTATTTGAGAATGTGATAGGCCACTTCATCCCAGGGGTAAGGTAGGTTTTCTCTCCTCACTCCATTTTTATCTTCTATAGGATTTTCTCTATGGATGAAGAAGTTATTCTTGGTTGTGACCCCTACTACCTTATCCTCCTTGCTCCATCAAACTCCCAAGGGTAGGGTAGTCAGTTTTATTATGAGTTCAACATTTAAAGAGATGAAAAGTCCTTTAACAACAATATTGGCACTATTTTCTCCCTGAGAATTTAGTGCCATGGAAAATTCCCGAGTTATGTTATCATCATACCCCTTCAACTATTCAAAGAAGCCCATCTACTAATGTCTTAAAAAAATGTCTACCATAGGAGAATGTTGATGAATTCTTTTTGTGTCTATGGGTTCTCTTTTGTTAAGACCTCCCCCAATTTCTCCTACTAATTCTTGCCGAGGTTACTTGGGTGTATTTTTAAATTTGGCCTTAGAGCAGCCTCGCATGTAGAGACATTGTCAAATTTTCCTTTTTATCAGAGGGGCAAAAGGATGCTAATATAATATATATATATATATATATTATATAATATAATATATATATAATATATATATATATATATAATATAATTATATATATATATATAATATATATATATATATATATATATATATATATATATATATTTTTATCAAAACAAACTTCCCTTCATCCCTATCTTGCCTTCACATATAAAATTTTTCAAAGGGAACTACTACACAATTGTTTGCTACATGGTACTTAATTTAGGTAGAATTCTCCATGCAAATGTATGTAAATTAAATAGTGAGAAAGCCACTTACTCCTTTCAAGATAACTCTGTCACGTGCATGAGGGTTTGAGCACAACTTTGGATAGTTTTGGTTCTTTTTCTCCCTTCAATTATCTCATGTAACTTCCTTTAGATCCTCATGTATTAGTTTAGATCCTTTTGTAGCTTCTCTTATAGCTTCTCCTGTACCTCCTCCTGTAGCACCTGCAAACACAGTGCAAGCAGCTTTGTAGCATCCTAGGAAATCTCTGATAGCACTAGCTTGTCCTTCTCCAACATTTTTCTAGGAATGAGTGATTATTGCAAATGGAGTCGAGCCTTGTACTTATTATTCCTTTTTATGGTAAAGGATCGGAGCGCTTTGGTGACATTTCTCTTGCACAAACTTCCGTTTTTTAACCATTGCCCCCACTCCTTGTAATCATCACCTGGCTCCTCGTGATCATCACATTTCTCCTCGTAATCACCACTCCACTTAAGTTGACTTTGCCATGTTGCATGTGTGACTGAATGAACTTTAGTTTACTACTAGCCCATAAAAATTCCTTTCTCGACCATTAACACATTTTATCATTATGTGCATAGGAAAGATGTGAGGGTTGCCATACTTGAGCCTACCTGTCATATCAAAGTGTTGGAGATGGCTACATGTTGGAGCTAGACTTCATAACATGATGATCTTGAAGGTGTTGATTTCCTTTGCTTGCTTCTGCACTGGTCTTCATAGCTTCGATGGTTCCTTGACTAATAAAATTTTTGTGTGTGCATTCTTCTTCCTAGTGTCCAATATGTTGCTAGTGGAATGGACAGATTATTTGATATATGCTCTGTAAGGATGGTGTTTCCTTTCTCAACTTCAGAAGTGACTTGATGATGCTCAAGGTGGCTGGACCTTCTGCTCTATGGGTGTAAAAAAATTGATTCTGGATTATGTTGTAACTGTATAGGCTGTTACATGACGACTCTCCTTCTTGTGGAAATCACTTAATTCATCTTCGAGACCTCATAGTTCATGTGGGATCGAAGAAAAGTCATAGGAGGTGTAAGGACAATATTAAAATCATCAAGAGTTGGTTTAGGTACTGGAAAAATGGAAGGCCGAGTTTTTTCTGGATTTTTTCTTTATGTAGGGTAGGGTGGAATTTTAAGATTAATTTTGGCTAGATGGATTGGATGATGATGAAGGGGTTCTGGTGGACCTTTCCCAACAATTTCTAAAGAAAAAATGACTATTTGACCCCTTTCCTCTAATCGGATTTTCCTCCTATAGAAATTCAGGTTGCTCCTGTATCAAAACATGGCCTCTTGTAGCAACTCAGTATAATCCTGTAGCACTTCAACAAGGAGGAAAAACATGGTCCAATTACTCACTAAGTAATGGAGAGATTTAGGGAGGTGAATGAAGAGGGTGAAAATGCAATAGATGGTTGGAAAAATGGATGAATGGATTTGAAGAATATGTTTTGTAGCCATGGTTATTTTGAATGTCTGGAGTCTTGAAAAAGAGATATGTTAGCAAAATTGTTGTAAGAACTCCTTCCTTGTTTTTCTTTTTTTTGTTTCTTTTCTCTATTTTGTTTGAGACATGCAGGTTTCCTCTGCAAAGGTTTTCAACCTACATTCCTACCCTAGATGCCCCAGAGGAGGTTTTCACCAGGGGATCTTTTCATCTTTTCTTTTTTTCTCTTGGGCTGCCTCAAAGACGTTTTCAACCCTAGAGTTGGCCTTAGATGCCTCATAGAGGTTTTCACCTGGGCCCTTGATTTTTATTTTTATTTTTATTTTTTTTAGAAGCTATGTGGATTAAGGACTGTGAGCCTCCTAGTCACATTCAATTCTCTGCTAATTGAACTCATAAACTCTTCCTTGGATATAGGTCTTTTATACAACGTCAACATATAACCATTGATAAGTAAGGGAATCCCTTCCTGATCAATTGTTCTGATCTGGATAGACCCATTCTCATGACATTTCTCTACTAGGTGTTAGCACCTCAATCTGCCTTAGGCTGAAGGAAGGCAAAATTCAGGGTACCACAAACCACGCTAAGTCTGGTAGCTAGCCCTACCAGAATAGGAGAGGGATCTCTCCGAGGAACCACCCAGTGAATAGATAAATGAAACGATCTGAGATGACTTACAGTGAAATATTGATCTTAGGCTAGTAAGTGAATATGGATACAAGAAATGATTTTTATGAATGACTGTGTTGCTGGGATGGTATGGGACCAATGGACAGCAATGAGCAGAGGATGAAACACAAAGGCACAGATTACTTCGTGAGGCAAGATAGGCGGAAAGTCTAGCAATTTAGTTTGAAATAGCTCGGAATGGAGAGATTGCTCAGGAGGGTGAAAAGGGCATACGCACATGAATCCTTTTCAATAGAAGAAAGAACACTGAACATGAAATTTTCCCAGAGGCAGAGCAATAAAATTGAATTCTACCTTATCTAACTTAGAAAATTTCACTGGAAATGGATATGAAATGAACTATGAAACATCACGAAATACATATGAAACATAAGAGACACATTTGCTACACACACAACCACATGAATCTCATGAAACAAAGCCGCTGCCTTTCATTAATCCTCTGTCAAAATATACAATGAAGAAACAGAGTTTCTTTCCCACAGTCTCCCAGAAGTTACAAGCCAACCAACCCTTTGCAAATAGTTTGCATACAATATATAGTATGTGCCATGAAGAGATAAAACGCCCAAGGGTTGGGGAGTTACTCGAATCATTACAAAATGGAGGTGGAAAGCCAACCATTAGCTACAGGTGGAGCGTTACAAAGATGACAAATGGCTTGGGTGACTGTTTGCCTTCCTTTGCCACTTGGATAGAAGCCAATCTGGAGAGAAAATACTTTAAATTCCGCCTTAGGTGCCAAAAAAGTGAAATTTAGATGAGCGGGCCCACTTGTGAAAAGTCCCGAATTGAAATTTCGCGAAACAGAGGTAAATTGGGCCTTTTTTCCTATATGCGTCGCGTCAAATTCTATATGTGCCATGCCACTTTGGAGCCTATTTTGAGGCACTTGAAGGAGTTCAAAATGTGCCCAAGTGTGCTTGTTGGAAATCCTATCCTGTCTACTTTCCAACCCAAGTGGAATTTCTAAATTTGGTGCTCATTTGCCCCTCCAAATCTTCATTATCCCAAGACTGCTTCCTGTGTGTCAAAATAGGGGCAAAGAGGCCATTTTTTGGGTGTTTTTGACCTCCTTGAGACTCAAATCATGCCCAAATATCTTGTCCAAGCACCAGTAGTCATGATTTTGCATGCTGAATCCAAAAATGCAAGCCATTTGTCATTTGGAGCTCCCAATTCTAAGAGCCGCGCCAGTGGCGCGACGCACAGGGAGAAAAAACCTGTGTTTTGACCAAAAAATTACCATGTTACCAAAATTGCCCCAAATTTCTTGAAATTTGGGCTAGGGGTTCTCTAAGAGGCACTATGCTAGGTCACAAAAGCTTCAGCCAAGATTTGAAGCTGATCTTGCTCTTTTGCCTCTTTTGCCTCTTTTGTTGCTTTGCTCAATTTTGCCTTCAAGCTCCTTATCTGGGCCTTTGCACTCATGTTCCGTGCCTTGTAATGATAAACCATCCTCCTCAGTATGGTTTTGTCTCTGTTGGCCTTCTCTAGTAGTCTCTCCAGGTGGATGTTGATCCGCTCTAGCTAGGACTCACGGTCATTGTTGATCTCTTGCTCCAAGGTAGTGAGCTCGATCCTCCTTTGTTGGGAAGCTTGTCGATTCTCGATGCTTTGCAGCTCCATGATCTCATGCTGGTCCTTAAGTTGCTTGTTCCTCTGCTCCAGACACCTGATGATCCATTTGGCCCTCTCCACATTGAGTGAAAAGTCTTGGATCTCCGTGTTCTGCTCTTTAATAGTCATCCTAAGTCGGGCACTCTCCACATCTGCATCATCATCCTGAATGAGGATGAAATCGGCCACCTGTTCACCTGATGGCCCCTCATCGTGCATGGGCTTCTTGCCCTTGTCCTGTACCTGTGTAGTTGATGTCGAAAGCGAGGCCCCTTCCACCCCGGGTGGAGATAACACTCGCTTTGCTACTGCAAACAAGTGCCTACTGCCTCTCTGATATGTCATGAATACTGGCATAGTCATGGTCTCATGGTGCTCATACTGATGAGAAGGACCACCTATCTCATGCTCTGGCTCTGTGTAGGTTTTAACCCCGTACAAAAATTACCTGCATACGAATTCTAAATCACAGGAAAAATAAAAATGCGAGAGCGTAACACATAAAACACATATACACAGAGATTTCCCACTGGATCTCAAAACCGAGACTACCAGCTTGATTTTTGATTATATTCCTTTCAATGTTACAATACATATTTATACATGCCGAAGCATCCAATACCATGGACCAAAAAACATCGCGTCCAAAACCATGGACCGAAAACCATAGGTAG
>APFE031601179.1:2456-14727 GCA_000404065.3 Pinus taeda | reverse complement strand
CTCAAGCTTGTTTTGAAGAGCTGAGGTTTAAGACTTGCTTAGGAAGCTGGTATAGGTAATGATAGGCCTACACCGACTGCAAATAATCAAGGTGACAATATTTTTGTGTAACAACGAGCCTTCTCAATTACTATTGCAGTGTTAAAGCACAATTCGATCTCCATGAATGGAAGGTTTGAGTACAGGCACAAAGAATGTGAGTTCAGTCTAGGAATACTTCGAAGTGCAAGAATCCCACTGTAACTAGTGTAGGAATCCTAATGCTTGGTGTAGGCAAGTAAGTGCAATGGTGCAGACATGTGAATGCACTAGTGCAGGCATGTCCCAAAGTATAATAAAACCAATTTTAATCCTGCAACATACAAGCCTTAACTAAGCTCTCAATAATGCTATTTTAATCCTGTTAAAAACAAAGAAGTAACAAATACTCTTCAAAAATAATGATTTAGCCAATTGACATCATGAGAGAAATAAATAAAAATAAGACAAAACTGAGACCCAACTCTTGTCACATCTGGGCAGAGGAAGAGAGTCTAAGGGTCAAGACACACTGGCACTAGAATGGGAGAAATTATGTTTTTTCTTAGCTCAGACACTGGAGCAACTTTTGGACCAAAAGTAGCGCTGATCGACACGACTAACCAATACTACAACTAGCACTGATGGCCTAATCGGCGCGACTTTTTGGCCAAAAATAGCGTTGATCAAGGGATTAAAAGAAAAAATAAAAAAGAACTTCACACAGGGTTAGAAATAACACATTAGAGGGTGGGCTAAACCAAGCAAGCACACAAATCAAGCTAAATGAATCTTTCTAGTCAGGGAGAAGACAGTCTAAAAAGCTTACAGGGTCAAAATCATGAGAGAAAAACACACTGGCCAAGATTGGGGAAAACCCTAATCTTCACTTACAGGCATCGGCATGACTGCCTAAATAACAACAAGCGCCAAAGGCTGGTTGGTGCGACTGTTTCTCAGCATATCATGCTGATCGGCATGATTATCAGTCGATTAAGTGCATTGATCGAGGGAGCCAAGGAAAAAAAAATTGAAATAGGGACTAGATCTACTACTATGAATTTCAAACTCAGACGAGTACGCAGGAGAAAAGAAGCAAAACCAAAGGGAAAAAGTGTAACTAGAAAAGTTCACACGAAATCATGAAATCTAAGGCAAGACAAATAGAAGGATGGGTCCCAAGCGGAGTCGCCAATTTGTGGTGAAGTAAAATTATAAGTGTGGACATAAACAAATTCCTCTAGGCTGACAATGGGTCTAGCCACAATAGATACATTCTATGGAATATTTCCTTAGCTTAGAACCAATTAAGAGGGCCTACCTCTTAGTCAGCTTATCCTATTTGATGATTTCCTTGCTTGCTTGCTCCAGCTATACCTCACTTCCTTCTTCAAGCACCTGAAACAAGTAAACAACAACATACAACAAACATGATAATAGACAAATTGTAATTCAACCTACTTAACAAGTCAGGAAACATTAAGCCATGAATATGTAAGATGAAAAATCATGTAGGAAATCAATCGATAGTTGCATATATTAATATCAAAGAGAGATTACAACCATTTGTCTTCACGTTGCAGTCCTCCTCTGATAAGACTAGGTTCCCACACACTTCTGCTAGCATTCCATGAAGGCCTCAATCAACAATAGTTTTAAGGCTCTTCCCTTTAGGTTTCACTCCAAACCAAATTATACTTCTCCCTCACGTAACTAGATAGCTACAACTAGTAATAGCTTGTTGTTTACTCCAAACCAAAATAGCATTAGCACACCGATATCAACACTAGCTTGTGCTTGGGAAAAATGGAGGTTTATATAGGATGAATGGATGGGAGATTGATCCTCTTCCCATGGGATAAGGGCTTATCCCTTGGGGTAGTTCCATCATTATAGGGGAAAAGAGGCTAAACTAACATCCTCGACCCATTTTAGCTAAACCATTTACCAGACTTCTGTTATGAAGCTTCTAGAGCTAGAAGCTTTAGCTCCTAATTTAAAAAACTTTCCATAACAGGACTGGCGCCACTGGAACATAGCTTAGTCACTCCGATCGGCGCGAGGGATAGTGCTAATCTTTGCACATCAGTGTGGGGGAGATAAAGGTCATTAGCACTGGTCTTGTAAACTGGGAAAAACAAGAGTTTCACGGGTAATGGTGCAAAAGGGAATTGATTTGCTCATGAAGAGGGACACGATGAGAGTTTCTTCATCAAGGAAAAGCATGTGGGGTTCACTGTAGAGGTCTTCAGGTTGATCATAAGCTGCAATAGAATTTTTTCATAAACCATGGTATTTAACAATGTGAGCTGGATTGAACTCAAAGCCATATTCTTGTAAGCACGTCATCCAGTTTGCTCTATGTTCTCGTAGCTCTTGCTCCACAAATAATGATCTAACTACAAGGTGAGGCACAAACACTATGACATGATTTTTCATAATATAAGGCCTATAGTGATCGACCGCCTTTTACACAACATACACTTGCTTGTCCATATTGACATAATTCAACCTTGATCCCTACATGCCTGTACTCATAAAATATATAGGTGATTCATTATCTTGGTCATTTTTCTGCATTAACATGGCTGCTAATGAATAATATGAATAAAAAGTATATAACATGAATTCTTTATTAAAATTGGGATTATAAAGAGTGGGATCTTCTGCTATAGATTGCTTGATCTATATGAAAGTTTCTTTCTCTTTTTAGGTCCACTTATACACCATATCCTTCTTGATCATATCTTGTAGTGGTTTCACAATTTCAACATAATTTTAAATAAATTTCTAAGGGAAATTAATATTACCCAAAAGTGATTGCATCTCCCTCTTGTCATTGAAGTATGATATTTGCATGATAGCTTTGACACACTCAGGATCGACAATAATACTGCTTTTCTATGATGTGTCCTAAAAGATTCCTTTCAAACATGAAAAATATGCTCATCTTAGGGTTGAGTGATATACCATATTGTCTATAGCATTCAAAAATTTGATTTAGATGATGTAAATGATCTGATATTTTCTTTAAGAAAACTATCACATCATCAAGGTAGACTACCACACTCTGTCCAGTGAGCCCTGTAAATGTGACATCTATTTCCCTTTGGAAAGTAGATTTTGCATTTATGAGACCAAAGGGAATGCATATGAATGAAAAAGTCCCACCATTTTGTCTTGAAAGTGGTATTCAATCGATCCTACTCAGTAACCAGGACCTCGTTATAGCAAAAAAACTCGTCAAGTAAAAAGAGCACCAAATATCCCAAGGCCATTTGAAGGATTTGTTCCATGGAGGGGACTGGGTAATTATCTTTATTAGAAGCTTAGTTAAGATTTCAGAAATCAACATACAAATGGATCTCTCCAAACTTCTTCCTTACAAGAACTAGATTCGAGACCCACACAAAATGACATGCTCTAAAGATAATCTGTGCATCCAACAATTTGTTTAATTCATTTTGTATAAGGGGCTCTAGCATTAGATGCACCATTCTCAACTTCTACTAGAAAGGTTTGACCCCATATTTTATGGGATAACATGTTGGATGATATGAGTGTCATATGTATTTCGTTTGTCATAAGTCCAAGAAAATATATATTGATGCTTCTTAAATAACTTGATGAAATCTTGTCTCTCTTTAAGGGAGTATCCAGTGCCAAGATAAATGTAATTTGGGTTTGCGTCTATCTTGAGATTGATTTTATAATGCATTAATGTGGAAATATGAGTCTTCATGTTCGGGGGTCCTCAAAACTAGTTATGTAAGTAAAAGAAAATTTTAAGTGAAACAACACCTTTGGGCATTGGGTTTCCCTTTCGTACATCAACTTCTTCTTGCAATGCTTTATCGTGTTTGTATTTATCTATAGCCACATAGTTTAAAAAATTTGCGTTGGACAGGAAGTCCAATATCTATTGATCGTTATTGAAAACACGTAAATTAGTCACATTATCAGGGATAAAAGGTTTATAAATTATTTCAATAGAAAAGTCATCCCTGAGTGTCCTAAACCTAGCAGCAGCATTAGATGATGTACTGGTTGTAGCATTATTAATTCTTGGGACTTATTTTATACCAAAATATTTAAAGCCGGAAATTGATTGCTATATATCTTGTCGGTAATTCTTTAAATATAGTGAAATATAATGGATAGTATTGCATGCCTATCTCATGATAATATTAGAGTCATAAATTAACCTCTAGACATTCCACCATCAAGTCAATGGATTTCTTTAGTCTAAGAATCGACACCTCATACTTTGTAGTTTTATTAGTACATTGGAATTTTATTCAATAAGAAATTAAAAAAAAATTGGGGGTTCGTTGGGATACAACCTTGTTGAAGGCTGGATAATGTTTTCCTCAACATCAAGGAATACCACCCAGTTGGGAACTTAAGGCAACTCTGTTTCCATTGGAACTGGTGGCTCTGATTGGGGATAATGGGACTAGTTTCCTGTTAAAGGATATAAATGAATAATGGAAATAAAATGAGAATAATGGAGTGATTTAAAAAAAAATATGACATTAATAAATAAACTTATTCTACGTATCTCCCAAGATAATATCTCTTTACAGGTGATTCATAAAAATATTTCACAAAGCATGCAACAATATAGATCATTAAATGCTTTATGAAAAGAAAACAAACAAGATAAACTAAATTAATTAAATAGTTAATTAATTTAGCTGGTTAAAACTAATCACATCTAAGATCTCGTTATTTCATAAACAATCACAAATAATACAGTCCTACATATCAATAGTGACAATGTCTGAATGTTTACAAAGCATTCATATAATGAAACAACTTATCAGAAATTCCCTATCTATCTCAATGAAACATAGAAACAATATAAAGATAGTAGTACCTGATACATCAAGACTTTTCTCATGAAAAAGATAGCTTCCAGTTCAACTTCTTCAATAAGATAACTTTGGAATAAACAATAGTGCAAGTTCAACGTTGTCTATAAAAAATTCAAAACCCCTTTCTAAATACATGAGAGGGGTTTAAATAGTCTATTAATATTAAAAAAATAGAAAAAATAAAGATAAAAGTCTTCAGAAAAGCTCCAACAAACTAAGCTAGGACAAAGCAAAGATAAGATAGCATTTTTTTGTAACAAGAAATTCATGACTATGCATCAGGTTGATTCTTCATTCGTTCTCTGAGTCCACATATGTCCATCACTGGCTTCAGTTTGGGGGGGGGTGGGGGATGAATTGGTTGCATGCGCATTTTCCCCTTAAATAATGCATCAGTGAGCGTTGGGAGGAGTTGAGTTATTGTATTAGAAAAACACCTCGGCACAAGCCATTGACTATGTGCTATGAAATGCCAATAACTTTTGGGGTTTACTTTTGATAAACTTTGGATGTCTTCATCCTTCTTCTTTGATGTTTCCTTCCATGATTGCTTTAGAGCTTTGACATCTGGCAAGGTGTCCTTTGGGCATTCCTATATTATATTGGCCTGCAATAAGGTATCGCTGATATATTTAGTGAAATTAGCGGCAAGATTTCTAGCCCTGATGATAGTCGTTTATCCTTACTTCATCTTGATGTCCCAGTCTCCGAAAACGATATATTTTTGAGATTCTTCAATTCAAGGAATATCATCTGAACTTCCCTCAAGAATGTCTTGCCAATCTATATGGTCAGAGATTTTCTCATCAATATCTTCATAGAATGTCCTCAGATCAGACAACTAGTTAACTAAAGAGTTGTTGTTCCTACAGAAATCATGAGTTAAAGTTAATTTATGACAAAAGATAACCTCTTGTTTAGCAGGGAGTGTATCCAGTTCTCCTGCTTCTTTTCGAACTTCATTTATTTATGTATTTTCTTTCAATTGGTTAATATTCTGTTGTAGTTGTTGTACCTATGCATCTTTATCTTTGATTTCAAATTAAAATTGTAGTTTCAAGTCATTGAAAATTTTCTATAATTCAGAAAGTTTTTCTTGCCATTGTTTTTCAATCACTTTCCTTTCATTCTGGAGACTTTATTCTACTTGAATAATCCCCTGGTCCTTTTCTTTCATAAGAAGTTGATTTTTTGCTGCTTTATCAATGGAAGCACTAGCATAAGCTCCTGTAAACTATGAGATTTTGTTTAATTCTTCATCAGTGGCTATTTGGGCTCCTTTCCAAAGAACTTGAAAATGAGTCTCGTTTGAAACTAATGGTTGTGTCTATTCCATATTTATCTTATTTCTTGACATTATCATAATTGCTTTGTGTTTTGGACTATAAAACAAATCCAAAGGAGGGATTTCTTCAATTTTTAGAACTATCTCTGACATAGGAAATGTTGGGATGATTTCCAAATTTTTAGGAACAATAGTTTTATCAGGAGCCTGAGTAGTGAACAAGGTTGTCCCTTTAGTTTGTGGAATCTACACTATTTCTTTGTTGATTGTAGTTTTTACATCCTATTGGGAACAGGACCCCCCAAAGGATAGTTTTGGGGCTAAAAGCCCATGTTTTGGTCAAATTTTGTAATAAACTTGTAAAGACTCCACATTTTGTGGTCATAGAGCACGAAGGTGTCATAAGTCATAAAGGGTTACCCGCCCTTACTTTTGTAAAGTAAATTCGGTTGTAAGAGATCTACTCATGGTCTGCAGACCCTGGGATTGTATAAAAAGAGCCAAGCTCTAAGTAGTTTTAGAGACAAGATAAGTGAGTGATAGCTATGATGTAAGAAGTCTAAGTTTCGGGTCGTAGCGTAGGTAGAGGCTTTGCAGCTAAGAGTGCAAAGGCCTAGGGTAGAAGTCCCCAAATAAGTGCATAAACCCCTGTAGCTATGTGTGTAGGGTGAATAGAGGTTGTAATCACTTGGAAGATATCAATAAAGAGAATTATTCTCCACTTTCTATGTCTTTGTTCCGATTAATGCATTTTATCATTTTATGTATGAATTTCCTTTATAATGCTTATGTGATGTGCGAATGTGTATGATTATGTTGGATAAATAAACACATATAATAATATCAGTTTACATGGTGCTAACTGTGAGTATCTAATAAGATAAGTAAGACACTTAGACTAGCTAAGGAATCTGCACGGTATGTTGCCTTAGCAACGCAAAAGTGTCTAGATCGAAGGTTAGGGCTGCGCAAAGGTCATTCGTAACCTTTCGCAAAGGTATTGAAGGACGAAATAGATGGCTCATCTACAAGGCCCTAGAGCGAAGTGACTTGCGCGAAGACAAGAATAGAGGGAATTAACCGACATGACAACCATCTGAGGGTGAAGAAACATGGTTCCAGCATCCCCCCATGCTGCTTTAGGTGAGACTTCGGTCCGAGCTCCATGAGCTGATGCCGAAAGGGCCAGTAGTGTAGGCATTTTTTTGGCTAATTAACACTAAACCTGGGTCAGGCCCCCTCAAGCCAACAAATTATTACGTTGTTAGGACCAGAATCTGCATAAGAGATGTGTGATGTCGTATCACTGGAATCCGACTAAGAAAGAGATTAGAGACTGGTTGGATAGGAAGATCCACGAATTCGATGTGCAAGAGAACAAAAACCTGTGACTGACAAAGGAGCAGTGGCTGGACAGTTACCTGTATACAAAGATCAACGAGATATTTTTCTACTCCTTTCCGATTGAGTTATATGAGTGGATCGTGAAGCTAACAGATAGCCAAGGAAGGTGGAAACTTGACGGTCCTATTATGTGGACCCCGAAGCTAATGTGAACATTGGAAGCATTAGAGGATAATATCACTCGTGCTATTGATCATTGGCTCGATCACGTCATAGGAGGATCTATAACTGAATTTGCGGTCAACACCTCAGTTAGTTACAGCGAGGCGAAGTGGTGCTTTTTCAAAGGACCGTGATGTAAGTACGTGAAATATTTAAATAACTAGATTAAAATTATATTGTGCAAAAAAATGAGTTATGCAGCTACCTTGATGTTCGAAGCTATGTGAAGCGGAAAAACTTACAGAAATGAAGGAAAAAAGGGTCTTGAATATAGTCCATTGATTTCATCCCCGCGAGGTGACGAAGAGGGAATAGCGTAGGTTTCTCTGTGAAGTGCTATTCAGTTAATAAGGCAAGGATTCCCGCTAATACCCCCTCTACCCACACCACCTCCGACTTCACCACCATCGCCTGAAACTTCACCTGTACCACCTCCGTCTCCACTACTGTTCAATATGGAAAATTTAGTGAGGCTGCCTTTATTCAAAGACCTAGGGAATGAGGATCCAGACCAATTCTAGTTTGCTGTAAAAGTTGTATGGGAAGCTCAGGATGTTACAGATGACAACATGAAGAAGGCGACATTGGTTAGCACTCTCCAGGATTGTGTGCTAACCTGGTATATCAAGTATGCTAATGATAACCCAAATACTGGAATAGCAGACATCCAAAAAACACTGAATAGAGAATTCAGTAGGCCTAAATCTGAAGCACAATTGATTGTGGGGTTCAAAGAAATCACGATGCAACCTGGTGAGACACCTTGGGAACTTGATCAAAGGTTGAAGTGTACCATCCACAAAGCTAACATGAACCTAATAGACGGACAACATCAAGAGTGGTTTGTGGCTTCGCTCTTGCCACACTTAAGGGTTGCGTTGTCGCAATAAAAGATAACAACTCAGGTAGAGTCCTTGGAGATTGCAATGAGGTTGCATGAAATGCCAATGTAGGATCCAAATCTAAGGGTTCAACAGATCCATGCACAGTTGAAAAATCTTTGCCTTGAGATACAAAGCTTGAAGCAGTCCAGAAAAGTCCGACCAGAGGTGCGCGAAGAGGTATGGTGTCTGAAATGCAAGACTTAGGGGCATGACAAAGACCGTTGTCTAGTATTTGTGAACTACCTTACAGGGGGAAGACCAATTCCTTTGAGGCCAGAAGCTCAAGCAGGACCAAGCGCAGGGCCTACATTATGGTGTGCTATCTGTCAGGTAGCAGGAAAACATGCCACGGATAATTGGCATTTGTTGTAGAAGTTTGTACAGACATCTCAACAACTATTCTGCAACTTTTGTAGGTCGGTAGGGCATGATGAGCATAATTGCAGGAGTTATGAATTGATGATGGATAGAACTCCTACCTATAGGGTTCAGGCCGAAATGCACCCCCTTGACTAGAGTGTAGGGATGGTGCGGATAGGATTTCAGGGGCTTGAATGAGGCCGAGGCCAAGGAGGACCTAGTAGAGGTCAGGGACAATTGATCTGCTGCAATTGTAGAGGACCGGGACATTATGCCCGTGATTGTACTAACCCAACATGTCCTTCATTCATGTATTTCACGTTTTTTGATCATGAAATGGAAGACGGTCCTACACTGATAACAAAGATACACGACAAAGGGGTGCTACCACTATAGCTAACTTAGAACCTACAGATGATGAGGTCTGAGCCATGCAGAGAGGATCCAAATGTTAATATACTACTCCAAAGTGGAGTTGCAATAGGAGTTGACAAGGGGAAATAGCCGGAAGACAGTATAGGGTTTCACAAATCTCTAGCGAAGGAGGGATATTTTTATTTGGAGCGTGCACGAGAAATCTTCATGGAAGCAAAGAAGAGCTTCGCTGAGGCCTCCACCTCAAGAAGCAAGGATAAGACTGACTAGGAGATGGACCCTACTATGCTTACAACCTTCCTGGAGACCTATATGAAGTTACTACATGATAGCAAGGCTATGAAGGGGCCACAGGAGCTTATAAAAAGATGCACCAAAAATACTCTGAGTGAGCCACATGTAGTACGAAAGTTTGGTAAGCATAAAACAAGGATAGGACAGGAGATGAGACTGACTACGCAAATAGGAGAGTATGAAATGGACCAGGTTATCTTAGACTTGGGGTCAGATGTGAACTTCTTACCAAAGCAGACTTGGGAGTGAATGGGGAGACCCGTGCTGTAATGGTCTTCGATTCAGCTAAGGATGGTGAATCAGCAGAAGGTCACCCCCATGGGGTGGCTGTAGGGGGTAACTGTGGATATTGAAAGTGTGAGTGTGCTATCTGACTTTGAAGTAATAGAGATAGTGGATGACAAAAACCCCTATCCTGAACTCCTGGGAATTGACTGGGCTACTGATATGAACAGGGTAATCAATCTGAAGAAATGAAAGATGATATTTGAGAAGAAATCATTACATGTAATAGTACCCCTAGATCCTGTTGAAGGATTGTGCTATAATGAACCAATCCGTGATTATGAGAGTGATGATGATCTAGATTGTATCTATAATATAACAATGTGAGACCAATATTGGGTGAATCCAATAGTAGATCGACGAATTACCTGGAATCGCAAGAGTTCATGCACCTTGGACTCTAATGAAGAACTAGAGAGCTGGCAGAATCAGTTACGCAAGGTAACCATGCTGAGCTGTAACATGATGACACGGTCGCTACATTATGTGTCGTTAGAGGAAAGAAATCTGCCTACTTACAATGGCGTAAATGATGTAGATCTCTTTTTGGATGCATTTGAAAAGGAGGTACCAGAAAACCAACACTTCTAGGCATTGGATTGGGCACTACACACTATGCCCACAAGATGGTGGGGTATGCATAAGAGAAGCTTTGACGATTGGTGTGAATGTAGGAGAATGATGAGAACTGAGTTTGGGAAGCCGAAGATGCAAAAGATAGACATGTATGATGGGCAAGATGGTCCGCGTGCACACTTGGTCAAATGGGCTCAGGCTTATGGAGAAAAACCCCAACTTGAATGGGTGCACTTGTTCTGTCACACCCTGGATGTCGTTCCAATGAATTGGTATATGGAAACAGAGCTCCACCATGGTATAGGTGAATGGGATATTCTGGATGAAGGATTCAAAATGATATTCAGTTTTGTATATGGGTTTGATAGTATTGATGAAGCGCTACAAGAAGTGAAAGCAACAATCTTTAGGATACTGCAAGATTCTCTAGACCTGATTTAGCCTAAATGGGCTACTCAGTTGAGTCACACGTTGTAATGATATAATATAACTACTGAAGAAGAGGATGAGGATCCATGAAAGATTAACATCCCTAAAATAGAAGGTCACCGCGAGTTTGAAGGAATGCAGGTTGAGAATCCTGATATAACCATGCCATTGAAAATGAAACAGGTAAACATTTGTATTGAGGTAGAAACAAATTTATGAAGATTGGAGATTACTGGGACAATACAATGGTGGATAAGGTCATTGAATTTCTCCATGAATACCAAGATTTATTCCCTACCAAGTTTACAGATCTGAAGGGGATAATCAGGGACCTAGGTATGATGAAGATCATGCTAAAACCCAACACAAATCTGGTTAAGGAAATACCTTACCATCTCAATCCGAAGTATAAGGAGAAGGTCTGCTTAGATCTAGACAAGATGCTCATGGCAAGCATCATTGACCCTGTGGAAGAATATGACTAGGTAGGCCCAATGGTGGTACAGGAGAAGAAGCAGAAGGATGAAATAAGGATATGCATGGATCTCAAAAAGTTGAATGACGCTTTGTTATGAAACTAGCTCAAGAAAAGATATAAAAGATAAATCAATGCCTTAGAAATCATCCTCTTCAAGGGGGCAACCTCATTTACATTACATCAATGAACAATTATTCGATGATTCCAATGACAAAACCTCCTTTCTATATATAAGAGTCTAAGGAGTCACAATATAACCTAGCCCATCTAACAATAATAATATAAAGCCACAAAAATAACAATAGAGGGATTCTATGGGGCACAGTAATAACAATATGGGGATAATAGGGGCACAAAGATATTAATAAGGGATGCAACTACAATAGTAATGGGGTAATCACTAGTATTATAGGGACCCAACATGCCCCTCTCCTTCAAAAAAAGTGTTGTCCTCAATGCTTGAGTAGTTTCAGATGCTTCTGTATAAAATTATGATCCTCCCATGTGCAATCTTCAGCGGATAAGTTCTTCCACTTGATAAGATACTCTGAAATTGATCGATTTCGTAGTTGTCGAGTTCTTGTTCTGTGACTGCTTCCGGTTCCAATATAAGTTTTCCTTCCTCGTCAAGTTCTAGCAATATTGTTTGAACTGGGAGCTTGTTGCCTATAACCTTCTTTAACATGAAACATGGAAAACTGGGTGCAATCAAGAAATAGTAGGAAGCTCCAATTTGTATGCCATAGTATCAATCTTTTGCAACACCTTGTATGGACCATAATACTTTGGTGATAATTTATTATCCTTCTTAGCTTGCTTGAGGGACATTTGCTTATATGGTTGT
>APFE031601170.1:0-19378 GCA_000404065.3 Pinus taeda | reverse complement strand
CTCTAGACACTAAAAAACCAAGCAATCAACCAGAACCAACACAAAACACACATTTGTGTGGATTGAGTCGTATCTTGTAGTGTCAGCACCGTAAAATATCGCTCTCAAATGTTGTGGGTGATTAGTCTACTTTCGTGAATGAGAAGGTAAATCGTCAAGTTAAGGTTGAACAATGTGTTTGATGTTATGGAAGGCATAGTTCATTGCCCTCTGAAATGTCGCCGCTACATTCTTCAAACCAAATGGGAGTTTCCTATAAGAAAATGTGCCCCATAGACATATAAAAGTTGTTTTAGATTAGTCCCGTGTGTAGGTTTTAACCTTGTATATAAATTACCTACATACGAATTCTAAAACACAGAAAAGAAACAATGCGAGAGAATAACTCATAAAACACATATACACAAAGATTTCCCCTAGATCCCAAAATTGGGACTACCAGCTTGATTTTTCATTATGTTCCTTTCAATGTTATAATACATATCTATACATGCTGAAGCATCCAATACCACGGACCAAAAACCATCGCGTCCAAAAACATATGCCAAAATCATACACAAAACCATAGGTGGGTCCGCCCATCCTAACATAGGGTCCAAAACTAAAATTTTCCGAGGTGCTGCCATGGACCCCATAAAGTGGGGTTATGGGTACACCTCAAACCCCTTGTGACCCCCCCGCTACACAATCGGCGCAATGAAGGGGGTGCTCTGCCCCCCCTCTAACCCCTTGGTTAATTACGTGGGCTAGTCATGGAAAGAATATAACACAACCCAACACTGTGGGCGGATATTGATTTGATTGTATCTGGAAAAACCATCCATAAATGAGAAAATTTTGCATCCAGAACATTCACCAATAATCTGGTCGATAAAAGGAGTAGGATAATTGTCCTTTGGACATGCCTGATTTACATCCCCATAATCGATGCACACTCAAATTGTCCCTTGTTTTCTTATCACAGGAACAACGTTGGAAACCCAGTCAGTAAGAGGTATAGGGTAAATGAAACCAACATGCAAAAGCTTTTCAACCTTTGCTTTAATGGTAGCAACTTTATTTGGATGAATAGGTCGAAGCCACTATCATACTAGTTTGACATCAGGATAATTTTTTTTCATGTTCAACAATACTAGAGTCTATACCTACCATCTCCTCGTATGACCATGCAAATATATCTCAAAATTCATGAAAGAGAGTACGGTAATTATCAAGTTCTCATGGAGAAAAATATTTTTCGACATGAATGTTTTCTACAACATTAGGTTTGCTCGAAATATAAATAGAAATCATTTCTTCAATATTTGACAGGTTTCGCTCCAAATCTACTGTGTCTATGAAAACAAAATTCGAAAGGAAATCAACAACTGAAGGGTGGTTAAGTTCATTTTAATAATATTCGATGTCATCTAGAAGATGGGAATGATGATGATAATCTTCCCAAGGTTCTTCTCCTATCATCATTGATTGGACAATTCCTTCATCTATAGAAAATATACATGAAAAAGGATCCGAAGAAGTACCATATTCTAATGAATGGTCTACCCATACAATTGGTGAAAGTGGATTTGGGTTTGCTGCTCAAGCCAGAAAAATTGATTGCTATGCAAGCTCAATGTAGATTAGCGGCATAACTTTAGTATTACTATCAACTTCAGAATTGTTGGTAATCCTCCTTAAATCAGATGATGTGGAGAAAATCATGTTGCAAGTCTCTACTCTTGCCACTTCAGCCAAATCAGATGGTGACGGTAGCGAGGGTTGGATCCTTAAAGAGACCTACACCAACACTTTGAAGTGATAGCAGGGGTCAGTGTGTCAACGGAATGCTTCCATTCACCTGAGAACTAGATGCAAAGAAGGCGAGTTGATCAATAATTGTGATTCCACCTTTATGAGGGAACACAATCGTACGAAAGTACGTGGAAACAACAACAGCCATAGCATATACCCATTGCCTTCACAGTAAAATGTTGTAGTCAAGGGGTCCATCAACTACCTCAACTTCAATAGTAATTGTTTTCCTCCCTAGTTCAATTTGTAGGTTACTCAAAATCCCACAAGGTGTATATGTGCATCTGTCGAAAGCTTTTAACGTTGTTGATGATCTTGACAATGGGGGTGAACCAAGTGTTTTCCAGCAGCTCATTGACATCATGCAAGTATATGCCCCCTTGTACATAATATTTCAGTGAACATTCTTATTGAGAGCCTTTACTTGAATTAGGAAAGCTAACTGTGCCCATAACTGTAGTGTATATTCCGCATGGTTAAAAACCACAAGATTTGAATCCGTAGGGTCTATTCCACTAATTGTTGACAGTAAAGCCTGCTCCTAGGAGGGACATTTTTGTAACACCTCGAGTGTCAACATAGCAGAAGGGGATTGAGAAAGGTATTCTACTATGTTATTTTTCTAAGCTGCTCGAGCTCGAGGGCAAAATGTCGATTTATGCACAACTCCCTTTGGTCCTTTTATTGTCAATTCTAGCACAATAGGTGGTGGAATATTTTCAGATGAAGTTGATGTTGAAGGATTAGGTTGATCAGTGGCCTGATTATTCGAAGACGACAATGGATTTCCATAATATTTATTTCGTTTTGAGGCTTTTTAATCGATAGAATAAGTACTTGGGATGTGGAAGCATGGTCTGTCACAACCAAATGTATCTCCGGGTTTGGAAATGGATCAATCAATACTACAGATATGTTAGAAGTCTTTAGAATCTTATAGACTTCTGAGCGATGTGGACAATTGATCTGAAGTGGGGCACTAAAGCCTTCTAAACCATGGGCTTAGAATACCATTTTTATCCCTCGTCATTTGGCTCTCTGGCTCTCGGCTCTAGCTCTCGGCTCTCGGCTCTTGGCTCTCGGCTCTGGCTCTTGGCTCTTGGCTCTTGGCTCTCATCTCCAGCTCTCAGCTTTGGCTCTGGCTCTGTCTTTGGCTTTTGGCTCTGAATCTAGCTCTTGGCTCTCACTCTGGATCTTTGTAAGGAGAATAACTTTCTCCAACCTCTGGTGGCTTCTCTCTGTTCTCCTCTTATTGGCTCGGATTATTTCCAATGCCTGAGCTACCCCTGAGCCTCTACACAATGATGGGATTTATCCCTCTGATGGCTCGAAATCCTCGAGTCCATAAGAATCATGCCTCCAGACCCCCTGGACGGTTACCAAAACGTATTTGGTTCCCAAAAATGCCTTCCTCTGTGCTAGACCTTTCTGTCCGTCTCTTCACCTTCTCTTCTATGCTTTAATTTGTGTTTTCATGACACATTATGTTTCATCATTTCTCTGTGGCTCTGCATCTCTTCGACTGGCCCTATGGCTCACTGGTTCTGTGTCTGGCCCTCTAGCTCTCTAGCTTTGTGGCTTTGCGTCTATCCCTTTGGCTCACTGGCTCTATGGTCCTGCATCTTCTATATTGTATTCCTGTTAAAAAACACCCACTTACAACGTGGCACAGGTGAATGGGAACCGTTACAAAGAAAATACACAGTCGGCCTTTCTTCGGGTAAATTCCCGAAAATGGAACATAATAACAAATGCATAGGAAATTCATGGCAAAATAAATTAATCTGAATATCAAGGAACAATAAAATTGACACTATAACGTCGTCAGGTCTACCCATCAAAATCTCATGTCTCATAGTGCATTGGCCCCTTTGCATTATCGCGATCTGATTTACCGATCTCTGATCACTTCGATCACTGCCTCATTAGCTATTGGCATTATCGCTATATCACTTTTCGACAGTCGCTGCGTCCATGGTCCACATCCCTTAAGCTCCCCCGATCAGTGATCTCTGATCAGATCCTAACCGTTGATTCCTTTTCTGATCCAACGGCTCAAAGTGCTCGTCCTCATTGGCCTATTGCATATTGTAATGCGTAATGGCATGGGTCTTGGTGTTATGCTCCTCTGATCACCGATCGCATCATCATATTGCTATCATTGATTTCACATCACATCATCGCATGTCAACATCCCTTTATATTGCACTACCCAATCGCTGATCTCAACGCATTGCATATCAGCCCTCCGCAATGCTACGGGTCCTCCCCTTGGGTTATGTACGATGTGATATTGCGATGTGCAAATCGCAATCGCATATTGCTGCATGCTTCAGCTTGCGGTAAGTCCTCTCTTTTGATTTTCCTCTGATGCAATTTCCTCTCAGGAACATGTATTTCCCTTAAGTCCCATTTAATGAGAAATTGCCTCCTTTTCTAAGGACATTGGGCAAATTTCGTTTTACAATAAATTCTTCATCTGAACTCCATTTTAGCCCATTCAAATTGTGTTATATTCAGAATGAAGAGATATACACAATGAGACTATTTCCAAGGGCATCCTTTGCCTTTCATTTTCCTCTATGAGGAATATTTTTAAACTTAGAGTCTATGCTAGATCCATTTTGGATGACACCTTCCCACTAAAAATCTTTTGGACTCCAAAAGACTGATATACTGATCTGAACGGTAAATGAGAGTACCTCACCCTCTTCTTTCAGCCTCCATACACTTGCCTTGCATAGTGCCTCTAAACCAAATCCTTTGAACACTTCCTTCCTTTATGTGCTTGTCCTCCTGGGAAGAATTGTTTTCCTCCTTGACTTCTTGCAGAACTCCTGCTGAGAAGGTCACAAAAGGTAGTTTGAACTTCTATGCCTTGATCATTAATACAAGGTGGCTCAAACCAATGTGAAGTTATATCTACTTCACAAAAATTTTATTTGTACTTGTTTGACATACTGTCAACAACAAATGTTAACAAGAACAGGATTACAGACAACAACTGGATGGCCTAAACTCCTGCTTCAACAAAAGAAACATATTCACATCTTGTGAATTACCTCCATGTCTTTACATTTGCACACAAATGATTGACTAGATAACAAGCCAAAAAAACATGCCTTTAAAACAATTGACCCTTCAAGTCAAGCATGTAGAAAGAGAATTCTACAGTTCTTTTTCAAAGATGAAACACTTCATCAACATCTCCATCTTGGAGACCATATCAACTTTTCTCAAGTCAATATTGCATTACATGCATGTTTACAACAAAGTAATCAACCCTTCAAGTTAATCACACACACATGTTCAAATATAAGGAAATCATCAACGTCCTTGTGTTCGTGCACATCATTCTCATGCATGCATTTCATCCTTCAACTTTTGCTTAAGCACACTGTACTTTTGAAGCTGAAATGAATATAACGTTGCAGTAATAAAGTGAGTCTCCTACTCAACTTTTCCATTCACCTTCTTGGTAAAAGCCTGCAACTTGCATTCCATTAACAAAGAAATGCATTTTGTTGATTTGATGCATTTTCAAAAGACATGCAACCTTAATTGAATAAGAAATCTAATCATTTCTTACCAATCCATTTCAAAGGTGCTACCTTTGTTTGCACATCAACATCAACATGTGAATCATCCTGGAACACATCATTTATGGAATCTTTCTTTCCATTCCTGCCATTCATTCATTCCACCTTCTTCAAGTTTCCTGGAAGCATTGTTGGATTCAGAGTCCAACATTTTGCAGCAATATGTCCTTGCTTATGGTAGTAAGTGCAACACATGTGATCTTCTCAACATCATGATTTGCGTTGTCCAATGGATGTTTTGCTTTTTGCTTCTTTTCCTTCCAAAGTTTCCTACATGTGGCCATGTTCTTCCAACAGCAAGAAACATTATGGTTATCCAAACCACAAAAGGAACATGCAATGTTTTTCTAGTGCTTATATGGAAATTTACCATGCTTTACATAATCAAAAGGAATATGATTAGAACTGCATTTATACCTTTCTTTTTCACCTTTATTACCTTCATGAGGAGGTGAGTCAAATGAGGAAGTGGCCCCCTTCGGAACACCATCAATCTATTCAAAGCTTTCAGAGTTTCCACAACTCTCTGGTTCAAGTGTATGCTTATGAACACCTTTGTACTGCAACGCATGTTTCAAACTATTGCATTCCCCATGGATACAATCTTTACACTCTTGAGGTAGAAGACCTGAAATGAACCTCCTTCTTGGAATTGTTTCAATTGTCTTCATGGCAACTTTGGAACTTTCTCTATAAGATTGTCCATATCTAAGACCCAAATACTTAGGCCTTTCCTCAAACATTATTGGCTCAACAATACCCTATGCATGTTTGCCCAAGCCTTTTCCTTGATAGCCCATCTTGGACATTAACTTGGACCCTATGACTCTAGTATGTTTTTCTAAAGAACCAACATAAACATTCTTAGAGGAATTCGAAGACAAACTGGAATTGTTTACCTCTTCTTCAAGCTGATACTTGACTAAGGCTTATTTGGTAACAAAGCGTTGTGTCTCCAACTCATGCACCCTTTCCAGGTTCATATTGGTAATATGAAGTTGGCCTTCCACTCCCTGCAATTTGTTAGAAAGCAACTACTGCTCTTCCTTCATGGAATTCAACTGATCTCGAAGTTCAACACTCATTTCTCTTACCATATCCATCATGATGAACAAGTCTTGGTTCATGTCTTCATCAGAGAATATTGTGATGAAGGAAGGATTTGAGTACTTACTTGTAGAAGTAGTCATTACCAAAATGAACAAAAGAACTTAAAACAAGATTAACAAAGAGCTTATTCAAGCAACCTTTTGCAACAAACCTCTTCTGCTTCAAGGATTGCTCTGAGGTCCTCTGGGATAAGAATAATTCCTTCAACCCTTCTTCCTTCTTGTCCTCTCCTAGACCTAGCTACTAATAGCTTTCCCTTCACCTCTGCAAACACACACAACAGTGAGTTTACAAACAATCAAACAGCTAAATCCTTTATAATGTTTGAACACCTTTCAAGTCAAACAAGCATATAGATTGCTCTGTCAATCAAGCATTCTGATCTGATACCACTTGCATCATGATACAACCTACTTAATGATACAACCTACTCTGCTATAAGTTACTCTAATATAACCAACTCTAATACCACCTTCTTTGAAGGTGGGGTTAATCAACCTGATGCTCAGATATCACCTAATTTGAAATGTGGCACTAAAGGTTTCTTGTCTTGCTTACAAAACCTATCCCACTCCAAAGCTTATATATCCCTAAGATCTATGCTTATGATTGATAATTTGTGGAATTAAAATAACATGAAATAGGTGTATGCTTGTGTTTGCCTTTAACTATTAAGTGCTTATGCTCATTTTCTTAAACTGATATGAAATTCATATAATAGTAAATAAAGTAGCAAATAAGAAAACCACAGGAGACAACAATATAATATGGAGTTCACCCTAATATCTTGGGCTACGTCTCCTTGAGCTCTAATCAACTCGATTAGAGTCTTTGGGATTATGGTTGAATTCTTTTACAAGTTCCACAATCAACTCCAATAGATTATGACTGAACCATTGGGCTTAGAATACCATTTTTATCCCTAGCCGTTTTGCTCTCTAGCTCTCGACTCTCAGCCCTGGCTCTCGACTCTTGGCCCTCGGCTCTGGCTCTTGGCTCTGGCTCTCGGCTCTAGCTCTAGCTCTCTCCCTCGCTCTAGCTCTTGGTTCTAGCTCTAGATCTTTGTAAGGAGAATAACCGCCTCAAACCTTTGGTGGCTTCTCTCTGTTCTCCTCTTAGTGGCTTGTATTATTTCCAATGTGTGAGCTCCCCCTAAGCCTCTACAAAACAATGGGATTTATGCCTCTGATGGCTCGAACTCCTCGAGTCCACAAGATCACGTCTCCAGACCCCCTAGACGGTTACCAAAACCTCTTTGGTTCCCAAAAATTCCTTCATCTGTGCTGGACCCTTCTGTCTGTATCTTTTCCTTCTCTTCTGTGTTCTAATTCATGTTTTCATGACACGTTATGTTTCATCATTTCTCTGTGGCTTTGCATCTCTTTGACTGGCCCTTCGCTCCCTGGCTCTGTGGCTCTGCGTCTGGCCCTCTAGATCTCTGGCTCTGTGGCTCTGCATCTAGCCCTCTAGCTCACTGGCTCTGTGGTTCTATGTCTTCTATAACACATTCCTATTACAAAATGCCTATTTACAGCATGGCACGGGTGAATGGGAGCCGCTGAAAAGAAAATACATAGGTGGCCTTTCTTTTGGAAAATTACCGAAAATAGAACATAATAACCAATGCACAGGAAATTCATGGAAAAAATGATTAATCCAGATCTCAAGGAACAATAAACTTGACATTATAATGTCATCGAGTCTGCCCATTGCAATCACATGTCGCATGGTGCATTTTCCCCTTTGCATAATCGCAATCTGATTTACCAATCTCTTATCACTCTTATTGAAACCTCATCGGCTATCGACATTATCACTATATTGCTTATTGGTGGTCGCTTCTTCCATGGTCCGCAACCCTTAAGCTCCCTAGATCAACGATCTCCGATCAGATCTTGACTGTTGATTCCTTTTCCAATCCGATGACTCAAAGTGCTCATCCCCATCGGCCTATCGCATATCGTCTTGGTGCTATGCTCCTCCAATTGTTGATCGTTGATCACATCAGAGTATCACTATCATTGATCGCACATCACATCATCGCATGTCAACAACCCTTTGTATTGCGCTACCCAATCACTGATTGCTGATATCGGTGCATTGCATATCAGCTCTTCGCAATGTTATAGGTCCTTCCCCTTGTGTTATGTGTGATGTGATATCGTGATGCAACAAATTGCAATCGCATATCGTTGCATCCTTCAGCCTATGGTAAGTCTTCTCCTTTGCTTTTCCTCTAATGCGATTTCCTCTAAGGAACATGTATTTCCCTTATGTCCCATTTTATGAGAAATTTCCTCCTTTTCTAAGGACATTAGGAAAATTTATTTTTACAATAACTTCTTCATCTGAAGCGCATTCAAATTGCATTAGATTCAGAATGAAGAGATATATGCAATGAGACTATTTCCAAGAGCATCCTTTGACTTTCTTTTTCCTTTGTGAGGAGTATTTTTAGACTTAGAATCTATACTAGATCCATTTTGGATCAACAATCGCTTGTAAAATGCTCGTCATTATAGATTAGACATGGATAACGAGGTTTTAGTGCCGAAGTAGAGGAATCTGATAATTTCTCTTGAGGGGGATCATCTTGCTTCTTCTTATTTTTCCCCTTCTTCTTGCCTCCTGGTTGCTTTTGATTCTTTCTCTTGTCAAATGACACGACATTGACTTCTGAAGCAAGAGTGTTTTATGATGCATTGGAAGTTTGATTAGAAATGGTAAGTGTTTGACCAGATGGTCTACTTGCCATTTGTGTGCTCAAATAACCAATCACACTGTCGTTGGGCTGAGAGTCCTTACTCTACGATGGAGGAGGAGGACTGGGAAAGTTGGTCAAGGTGCATTCAGAATCTTGTCGTAGAGCATGCAAGAATGTGTATAAATAAAATCCAAATATTGGGAACGAGCAATTTATTTCTTTAACTCCACTTTTTTCCACATCCTCGTTGATTGATGGAAACAAGTATTTTATAATCCACTCAGCCAAAATCTAATCAGGAACATAAGTCTTAACCATTCAATGACGACGATTCCACTCATGAATATGATTTGATATATGAATAGAAGTAGTCGGTTTAAAGTTGGTGAGAGTTCTGTTCCAGTCTTGTATATCAACCCAATATACTGTGTCGGTCGATATATATATCACTGATCTGATCCACCGATTCGATATATATCACCGATGGCGATCACTGACCTCGCTTTATCGCAATTTCAAGTCGTAATGACCCTTTGTACCAGGGATCTGCCAATCACTGATCACTGAAGCCAATCACAATCACATATTGCATTATCAACATCACATGACCCCTTTGCATTCTGGTTCCCCGATCACTAATCTTCGATCAATCGGTGCTTTCACTTATCGGCACCATCACATGTTGGAAAGTCACATGGTCATTGGTCTTTTAAACACTCTGCTTGACTTTCTCCGATGTGATGATAATTCTCCATTATAACATATATGCGTTACAATGAAGGAATAAGATGTGAAGAACTTTAAGGGATTTTATATTTAAAAACACATTTTCCCTTAAGTCCCATTTATTGAGAAATTGGTTCCTTTTCTAAGGACATTGGGCAAATTTATTTTTAAAATAACTTCTTCATCTGAAGTCCATTTTAGCCCATTCAAATTGTGTTAGATTCAAAATGAAGAGATCTATGCAATGAGACTATTTCCAAGAGCATCCTTTGACTTTCATTTTCCTCTGTGAGGAATATTTTTTGACTTAGAGTCTATATACTAGATCCATTTTGCATCACTCCTTCCCACTAAAAAGCTTTTGGACTCCAAAAGACTGATATATTGTTCTGAATAGTAAATGAGAGTACCTCACCCTCTTATTTCAGCCCCCATACACTTTCCTTGCATAGTGCCTCTGAACCAAAACCTTTGAACACTTTCCTTCCTGGATGTGTTGGTCCTCCTAGGAAGAATTGTCATCCTCAACTTCCTGCAGAACTCCTGTTGAGAAGCTCACAGAAGGTAGTTTGAAATTATCTACCTTGATCATTGATCAAAGGTGGCTCAAACCAATGTGAAGTTACATCTGCTTCACAAAATTTTCATTTGTACTTGTTTGACATACCGTCAACAAAAAATGTTAACAATAACATGATTACAGACAACAACTGGATGGCCTAAACTCCTGCTTCAACAAAGGAAATAGTTTCACATCTTTTGAACACCTCCATGTCTTTACATCTGCATACAAATGATTGAATAGATAACAAGCCAATGAAACATGCCTTTAAAACAATTGTCCCTTCAAGTCAAGCATGTAGAAAAGGAACTTTAGGATTCTTTTTCAAAGATGAAACACTTCATCATCATCTATATCTTGGAGACCAAATCAACTTTTCTTAAGTCAATATTGCATTGCATGCATGTTTACAACAAAGTAATCAACCCTTCAAGTTAATCACACATACATGTTTAAATACAAGGAAATCGTCAACATCCCTGTGTTCATGTATATCATGCTTATGCATGTATTTCATCCTTCAACTTTTGCTTAAGCACACTGTACTTTCGAAGCTGAAATGAATATAATGTTGCAACAATAAAGTCAGTCTCCTACTCAACTTTTTCCATTCACCTTCTTGATAAAAACCCGCAACTTGCATTCCATCAACAAAGAAATGCATTCTAGAGATATGATGCATTTTCAAAAGACATGCAACCTTAATTGGATATGAACTCTAACCATTTCTTACCAGTCGATTTCAAAGGTCCTACCTTTGTCTGCACATCAGCATCAACATGTGAATCATCCTAAACACATCAATCATGGGATCTTTCTTCCCATCCTTGCCATTCTTGCTTTCCACCTTCTTCAAGTTTCGTGGAAGCATTGTTGGATTCAGAGTTCAACATTTTGCAGCAATATGTCCTTGCTTATGCTAGTAAGTGCAACACATGTGCATCCTCTTGACAGCGCGGTTTTCCTTGTCCAGTGGACCTTTGCCTTCTTGCTTTCTTTCCTTCAAAAGTTTCCTGTATGTGGTTGTTCTCTTCCAACATCTAGAAACATTACGGTTAACCAAACCACAAAAGGAACATGCAATGTTTTCCCAAGCCTTTTCCTTCATAGCCCATCTTGGACATTAACTTGGACCCTATGCCTCTGGTATGTTTTTCAAATGAACCAACATAAACATTCTTAGAACAATTTGAAGACAAACAGGAATTCTTTACCTCTTCTTCAAGCTGATACTTGACCAAGGCTTCTTTGGCAACAAGGAGTTGTGTCCCCAACTCATGCATCATTTTCAGGTTCATATTTGCAATATGAAGTTTCCTCTCCATTTCCTGCAATTTGTCAAAAAGAAATTGCTACTTTTCCTTGATGGAATTCAACTACTCTCTAAGTATGATGCTCTTCCTTCCATCCTCATACATTTCTCTCACCATATCCATCATGGTGAACAAGTCTTGCTTCTTGTCTTCATCAAAGAATCTTGTGAAGAAAGAAGAATTTGAAGACTCACTTGTAGAAGTTGTCATTATCAGAATGAACAAAGAACTTGAAACAAGATTAACAAAGAGCTTATTCAAGCAACCTTTTGCAACAAATCTCTTGTGCTTCAAGGATTCCTTTGAGGTCCTCTGGGATAAGAAGAATGCCTTTAGCCCTTCATCCTTCTTGTCCTCTCCTAGACTTAGCTTATCAATAGCTTTCCCTGAACCTTTGCAACTCAAACAATAGGCAGTTTACAAACAATCGAACAATTAATCCTTGACTGTTTAAACACCTCTCAAGTTAAACAAGCAAATAGATTTCTCTGTTAATCAAGCATCCTTCTTTGATCGATCAAACATCATGAGAACACCTAATCTAGTATAACTTGCTCTAATATAACCTTCTTTGAAGGTGGGGTTAATCAACCTGATGCTCTGATATAACCAGCTCTGATACCACCTGATATGAAATGGGGAACTAAAGGCTTCTTGTCATGCTTACAAGATCCTCTGCCACTCCAAAGCTTGTATATTTTCAAGATCTATGCTTATTATTGATAATTTGAAAAATTAAAAGAACTTGAAATAGGTGTATGCTTGTGTTTGTACTTTAACTGTTAAGTTCTTTAAGTTTATTTGCTTGAACTGATATAAAACGTATAACAACAAATACAATGCAGCAATACACAATCACACATAATAGAAATATAATATGGAGTTCACTCAAACCTCTTGGGCTATGTCTCCTTGAGCTCTAATCAACTCGATTAGACTCTTTGGGATTATGGCCGAATTCTTTTACAAGTTCCACGCTAAACTCCAATAGGTTACGACTGAACCATTGGGATTAGAATACTATTTTTATCCTTGGCCATTTGGATCTCTGGCTCTCGGTTCTTGGCTCTTGCTCTCGGCTCTGGCTCTCACTCTGGCTCTCGGCTCTGGCTTTGGCTCTCGACTCTAGTTCTCGCTCTAGCTCTGGCTCTTGGCTCTGGCTCTAGCTTTGGCTTTGGCTCTTGGCTCTTACTCTGGCTCTGGCTCCCGGCTCTGCTCTTGCTCTCTAAGCTTCTGGTTTAGCTCGACCTCCAAGCAACTCCAAAACCTCCCCTTTCAACTGTGCTATAGGGCTTTTGTGAGGCATCCCTCTAGCTCTGCGGCTCCCTGTTTGTTTCTCTGTGTCTAATAATTCCTTTGTCTCTTTGACTAGCCCTCTAGCTCTTTGGCTCTGTGACTCTCTATGTATAACGCATTCCTATTACAGAAAATCCTGCTTATAGCATGGCATAGGTGCGATGGACTGTTTCCAATGGGAATGACACAGTTTGTTGTTCTTCTGCCTACATTCCAAAAATATCCAAATAATGAATACACAGGAAAAACACATCATGGGTCGTTCAGCGAGATTTCAAATATTATGAAATTGCGACCATAACCTTATCGGATCTGCGCCTTCATCGCAAATCGCAATCTCACGTCGCATGGGTCTACTGCTTCCCAATCCTTTTCATTCCCCAATCTCTAATCTTTGATCGCTTCGATCACTGATATCGCATATGGCATATCAGATCGACCCAATCTACTGTGCCGGTCAATATATATATCGCTGATCCGATCCGCCGATCCGATATATATCACTAATGCTGATCGTCGGCCCCACTTTATGACAATTGCAATTCACAGTGGCCTTTTGTATAGGGGATCCTTTGATCATTGATCGCTGACGTAGATTGCAATCGCATATCACATTATCGGCATCACATGACCCCTTTGCATTTTGGTTCCCCGTTTGCCGATCTCTGATCAATCGGCCTTTCGCTTATCGGCGCCATTGCATGTCGGCAAGTCATATAGTCACGGGTGTTTTAAACACTCTGCTTGACTTTCTCTGATGCAACGACAATGCTCCATTATAACATATATGTGATACGATGAAGGAATGTGATGCGATGAACTTTAAGGGATTTTATGTTTAAAAACAAATTTTCCCTTAAGTCCCATTTAATGAGAATTGTCTCCTTTTCTAAGGACATTGGGCAAATTTATTTTTACAATAACTTCTTCATCTGAAGCCCATTTTAGCCCATTGAAATTGTGTTAGATTCAGAATGAAGAGATCTATGCAATAAGACTATTTCCAAGAGCATTCTTCAACTTTGATTTTCCTTTGTGAGGAATATTTTTAGACTTAGAGCCTATACTAGATCCATTTTGGATCAAGATGCCAGGGTTTCCTTCTCTAGAGGAGACATTGGGTTTGTTGAGAGTATTGCATCTAGAGATTTTTCCACACTTCCATCTGCTTCCTACGATCTCGGTGTTTTTATCGACCTTTCTCATGCTTAGGGGACAATTTAACAGGGGTTTCAAACTCCTTTCTCGACTTATTGAATTTAGGACTAATTACCCTCTACTTGTATTTTGTTTTTTCCTCCTCCCAAGGAAAATTCGTAAACAAAAATTATGCCCATTTTTCTCTTCTTCATGCCAGCTCATGAACAATAATCATTTTAATGAGACTATAATGACAATAACTAGTTTTGGCCCTTATAAATGTCGACTAAACACTTCTAGGCACTTTATGCAAACTTTAACATAGGAAGAAAGGGAAAATGACGTCACAACCATCTATAAAGTGGAGAATAAGTCTTATATGGTAAAGAAAAATAATTGCATACCTTCCCTTACAAGTTATAAGCCTCTGGAACGCACATAGATGTTGAAATTTGGTACCAGAGGACAAGTGGTTCCCTTAGGCTTTGATCTTTGGCCTAGGGAAAAGTGTCCAAAAGATTTTAATTTTTCTCCTAAAGTGACTTTATAATTTTTATAAAGTTAAAATCTAATTTAAAAGTGACTTTAAGTGATAAAGTTACTAGGTCTAATTTTAAAGTGACTTTTATAAAGTCAATGAAAAATTAGAAAGGAAAAGTGACTTTGGAAATCAATGACTAAGTGGGTCTTTATTAAAGTGGGGTGAATTAAAAAATATAAAGTGAGATTTAAATGAGCATTTAATCTCAGCCATTGATCTAAATCTATTTTATCCATTAGATTTAGAGATCACCCAAAAGTCACTTGGATCACCCAAAAGTCACTTGGAGTTATATTAAGGGAGGAAAATGAGGAAAAGATCACATTCGATTCAATTCTTTCATGAGCAGATTGAGAGAAGGACAGCAAGAGAGCAAGGGATATTTCTGGATAGTGAGCTGCGGAGTATCAGCAGCGGAGTTTCAGCAGCGGAGTAACAACAGCGAAGTTTCAGCAGGACAGTTTTTCAGCAAGGCTGAGATAAGTTGTAAAAGTTTTCTTGCTAATTTTTGCTGAATATTTCTCTTACTGTAAAAAGACATTTTTCAGAAATAAAGAAGAGCTCTCAAACTGGTTTTCCCCAAGAGTTGTAGGGGGTTTTTCCAGGGTCACGTTGACCAAAAATATCAGTGTTTTAATGTGTTTTAATGACTGTTTATTACTATTGATTTTTATTTCTGCAATTTCCAGCATTCTGTAAATTTTCCAGAATTTGTGTTTTCAGCAAATTTATGTTTTCCAGCCTGTTGAATGTATGTTTATGGGAAAGGGCATTTAACTACATGGGAGAAATAAGGAGTGTTGGACACCTAATCCTAAATGGGTTAGTGTGGAAGCCGAATGGACAAAGCAGTCCAAGGGACCTTGGGATGTGAATCCCAATGGTCACCACATGTACTATAAATATGTATCATTTGTTGTACTCACATGATTTATCTTTCTATTTGTTTCTCGTTCACCATGTCTGTTTAACATGGTATCAGAGCCATGATGTGTGGCCTGTTTTCCCTGAGCAACTGGTTTGAGTTGCCTTGAATAGCGCTGACATAGCCTTCATTACCTGCACTGCCTTTGTCCTAAAATAATCTGGCATATTCCCTTCCAGCTGTGCTGTGTCAAAACGATGCTCCCTCTGCACACTATCTTCTCCCTCCATATACATAATGCTCCATCTGAAAATCGCAGCCTGATGATCAATATCCCGTCAGAACGCCTCTTGTACACATAAAGCTTCCTAACAAGAAAGGCTGCCTGACATACCAAATGTCTAAGAGGAGAAACGCTCCCTGAAGTTGCACACCAAACATGTGCGAAAGAGGAACGCGTGCCTGAAGCTCGTGGGGCGGTCACGGTATTTACAAGAACTCCTGGTCTACAGTCTGCAGGTCCCAGTGTAAGAGCTCAGGTCCCCATTTTAACTTTGTGTTGAATAAAGTTGTGAAAACCAATTCAAAAAAAAAAAAAGCTCACTGAGATCTCGAATTTTGGAGTCTGGACACCGTTAAAGAGCTACACCAAATGAGTCTTACAGATCATGCTGTGACAACACCAATGACTAATGGCTCGTCAGAAAATAAATATCAATGGCGTGCTTAAAGATTTCTTGCGGCTTCGTATCAATATCAATGGCGTCATAATCAAGAAATTCAGGTTCACAGTGCACATCAGAGGCTGATACTTCATCACCCACGGCGAATTTCTTTTCATCGTAGACGGGACAAAACTTAAGTGGTTGGAAATTGTCCAGAGCGCTTCCGATAATTCCTGATTCCAACCATTGCTCCCTTATTTCCTCCATTCTTTGCTGAATTCAGGAAGATGCCAGTTGAAAGCAAGTAGAATCAAAGAATCGAAGGCGCTTTGGAACGCAATGAAGATACTGAATCAGCACGACATTGTATAGAGGAAGTCTACGCATCTCATCGTTTCATTCACTAGTGAAACCTATTGATAACCTTCGGTGAACAGGTTTGAACAAATCAATTTGGGGATTTAAAGGAAGATTGGAAGGAGCTTCAACAACAACGTTTTCCATTTCTTCAGTGATGAGTGCAGGGCAAGTGTAGAAACAAGATCTCTGATGCGGCATACATGAGATCTTACAGACCTGTCATCATATAATGTTGTAACCATTTCTAATGAGCAACCACTTCACAATGGCTATGTCGCTGGTTATGTGAGGCCAGCTCCGACGACCCTCGGCGGTGGCACAATAATCGGGTTCCCCTCGATATTTAGTCGATTCAACTGCAACAGATCTCCAAATAGATCAGGAAGGCTTTTAATATGTTCCTTTTAATCTGGTTATAACTCACGTCTAATTCAACGAGCCCAGACAGCCCACAGATAGAATCTGGCAATGCTTTGAAGTTATCAGAATTGTAACTAATGTTGAGAATTTGAAGGCTTACAAGTCTTTCAATGTCTTCAGGCAGATATGTGTGTTTAACATGCTGGTTGCTCGTACAATGTTTGCTTGTTGTGTACTGGATAAGAGTATTATTGTTGCAAGTGGGTTCACTATTCTAGGAAGTCTATTTTCAATGTAGAAATATATGATCCAGAGCGAGATATATGGGAACCTATAGCCAAACTTCAACATTCTCATAATTCTGCTTGCTGTGGTTTAGTATTTGAAGGGAAATTGCATGTATTGCATAAGGGCCTTTCGACAGTTCAGATATTTGAGTCATCCGAGCAGAGGTGGAGAGTGGAAGATTATGGTTGGCCACCAGGGCCAATGGCCATGGTACTAAACTGATCGAGTTCAACAAACCCACAACAAATCTCATTAAATTCAAAGATTGCGACAGAATACCGCCCTTCGCCTTGTGAACTGTACTTCCTGCAAACCAAGGCTTTCTTCATACAATCTCCAGCACCAAATTTTGTACCAGTAAAAATTAGTATCCAGAGGAATTCATACGATATAATTCGCCATTTTTTTCCGATTTGGCAACTGCTTCTGAGGATTTCCACGATACCGGTCGTGTTCAAGCTTGCCTGAAAATTGCTCATAAGGATGGCCAGTAAAAACAAATAGTTGAATATCAAAATATCTATACCTTGCTACTGAAATCCTTTGAATAGAAATTTGTGCAAGTGTGAGTTGTAAGCGCCGGTCAAATCTTTATGCACCAGCCTTTCTATTTGATAAAAATTTCAAGTAATGGAGGTCCAGCAAAATGTTGAATTTTTGAAAGGCTGTTGTGAGAAGTCAGAATAGTAAGCGCTGGAGAATTCAATGAATGATAGCGTTGAATGCTAAGTTGATAATGCCTATTGCGAGTTTGAATAAGGAGAGTAAGTAGGCTACTATCCACTGTATGTTGCATTTAATTTGCTATTGGATAATATAAGTTGTTTGGAGACTATTACTACATGTGGAAGCATTAAAAACAATGTACAGTGAATAAGCTTACGAAATCACCCACCTTGGAGAACATTGTTTGCACATCAGGGTTTATCTATTGAGATAATGGCCAAACTTGAAGATGCATTAAAGTTATTAAATATCCTAATTCATTTCACTGTTGATGAGATGGTCAAAGTCAACAAAGAAACTCTTTTTGAAATTCAAACTTATTTGCAAAATGCACAAGAAAAGATCGATTTTTTGCAGCTTGAATCACAGCTACAACAAGAAGAGCTACATCAAAATAGACACCATTCTGAACCTGTTTTCGTTCAGAACATTGAGACAACCACCCATCATCATAATGTTACAGTTCATTCATATTTAGTACCAAATAAAGCAGCAGTTGTACATGCAGATGCAGAAGTTCAGTTTGCACTTCTCAAGCCCATCATCAGACCTTGGGAATAGCTTGTCCACAACAAGCACAGAACCGGTCTTGGATATGACAATGACTTGTCCTTTCATATTCCAGACTACTCAAAACCCATTTAGTTTCAGAGTGCTGGTTTCATTCATGACAGTTCACCTGCTCCTCATGACATTTCAGCTTCAGTTGTTCCAGACTCTACTCCTCTTCCACAACAGCAACAACAACAAATCGTGAAATGCCAACACTGTGATCGAGTTGGCCATCTGAAAGATCACTGTTTTGATCTTCATCCATGTAAGCACTGTCATAAAACCACCCATTTTTCACACAGATGCTTCAGCAACAAACGTCCTGCAAGAACAAAGATTCATCTAGGATGGATCGCTTCTTGGCAATGGGCATCAAAAGCCAAGAAGATATTTCAAACACATGTCAGAACTTGTTCCAGAATATTGAACAGTCTTGCAGTTGAGTTTTCTCCATCTTCTCACCTTGTATCTGACAGGGGGGGAAAGGATGGTCATCTACAAGCTTCAAAGCCACATCAAGCGAGCCTGAGCCACAACCTGCCACACCAGTTTCAGAGTTGTAGCCAAAGACATAGATGTCCATGAACATGCCTTCAGTAGACAATCTGTAACACTTCCTCTAGCAGAAGACTTCAGGTTCTTGCCAGCTTTGGAAGAGTTCCGGGAACAAAATTGAGAAAACTTCCTCTAGCAGAAGTCTCCAGCTTCTTGCCAGTTTTGGAAAAGTTCCAGGAATTGCATAAGCATTCCAGAGTTGTTGGTCATCCTTAAACCATC
>APFE031601169.1:43457-67520 GCA_000404065.3 Pinus taeda | reverse complement strand
AAAATGATATCTAATATAATGCACTGCGTAATCCCCCATACTTCAATTCAAAAAAAGTCAAGGGATCTCTACTTGAATGGTTCATGAGGCACAATACTTGCTAAGGTTTTGCAAATGGGGTAGCAAGCTAAGTGGGCTTGATTGTGGGAAAAACTCCACAGTTAAGCGCACTTGAGCCATAGGAGTTCTGGGATGGGTGACCTCCTGGGAAGTCCTGGTTACCGGGTGCAAGCCCCGGAAGTGATGATTGATGCTATGTGATTCGTTATCCACATTTCACTAGTTTCAATCCCACTTCTTCACCCCTGTGAGCATCACCCGATGCAATGAGTGCTAAGTGAACTATTCAAAAAATCATGAGAATTTAGTCAGTTACGACTACCTCTCATGGAAATGGTCATACATGAATGACTTACTTAACGCAGTTGAATCCCAAAATGATATCTAATATAATGCACTGCGTAAACCCCCATACTTAAATTCAAAAAGAGTCAAGGGATCTCTACTTGAATGGTTCATGAGGCACAATACTTGCTAAGGTTTTGCAAATGGGGTAGCAAGCTAAGTGGGCTTGATTGTGGGGAAAAACTCCACAGTTAAGCGCGCTTGAGCCAGAGAGTTCTAGGATGGGTGACCTCCTGGGAAGTCCTGGTTACCGGGTGCAAGCCCCGGAAAGTGATGATTGATGCTATGTGATTCGTTCTCAACATTTCACTAGTTTCAATCCCACTTCTTCACCCCTGTGAGCATCACCCGATGCAATGAGTGCTAAGTGAACTATTCAAAAATCATGAGAAATTAGTCAGTTACGACTACCACTCATGGAAATGGTCATACGTTTGAATGACTTACTTAACGCAGTTGAATCCCAAAAATGATATCTAATATAATGCACTGCGTAACCCCCATACTTAAATTCAAAAAGAGTCAAGGGATCTCTACTTGAATGGTTCATGAGGCACAATACTTGCTAAGGTTTTGCAAATGGGGTAGCAAGCTAAGTGGGCTTGATTGTGGGGAAAAACTCCACAGTTAAGCGCGCTTGAGCCAGAGAGTTCTAGGATGGGTGACCTCCTGGCCTGGGAAGTCCTGGTTACCTGGTGCAAGCCCCGGAAGTGATGATTGATGCTATGTGATTCGTTCTCCACTTTTCACTAGTTTCAATCCCACTTCTTCACCCCTGTGAGCATCACCCGATGCAATGAGTGCTAAGTGAATTATTGAAAAATCATGAGAAATTAGTCAGTTACGACTACCTCTCATGGAAATGGTCATACGTTTGAATGACTTACTTAACGCAGTTGAATCCCAAAATGATATCTAATATGATAAACATTCGTTTATTCTTCTTTTTGCAATGAAAATCCTAGCTAATAAGGAAAGAGAAGTGAGATTCTTTCGACATAGAGCAGAAAGCAAGCACTAGATGCACTGTCCTAAATAAAAATCAACAAGGAGTCTAAATGAAAATGCACATGCATGTATTTGTTTTCTACTTTCTTAATGTATGAATGACAAAAAGAATTCTAAGTACAAAATTGAATTATCTTTTCAAAGCGACAGTACTAACAATTTTTTCTTCAAAAGAAAAAAGGAAGATAATGACGACACTTTGCGATTTTGAATTGAAAACTACTTTCGACAGTTGAAAAACTATTAATTCAAATCAAATACAAGAATAATAGTGTAATCAACCATCAAGAATAGTAGGATTCTTTTCTTTGACTAAAAGCGACACTTGCGACACTTCGAAATCAAAAGATGACAGTTCGACTAAGCTACTTCTTTGTAAAGGAGAACTGTAAATGGCGAAGAATACATAAAAGCATTCACAATTATTTGTACAATGGATGCTAAATAATGCAAGGAAGGGAGTTTCCATAGTGGTATATTGATCACACACAGCAAAAATCCTTAATAAATCTGAAGAGAGTGAACAAAAACCAACATCTGGAGGCAGAAACAGTCTTATCTGATCATCGCACCTATAACAAAAGGAAAAAGGGATGCATCTCACCTACAACACATGGGAGGTGCAATGCATCCAGATTTCCAAGAGGAGAAGGTGCGATGGTCTAGGGATGAGACTTCAACATAGTTTCTGGTCATAGTTTGCAGCTTAGTTCAGGGATTTCTGTCGAGCTAATGATAGTCAGTAGATGCAAATCACAAGGGATGATCTAATGAGGTTACTTGAGCCACCACCAAGGCAATTAGTATGTTTGCAAATCAATTGTTCAGTTTATAAACAAAACCCAGAGATAGACTGAAGCAGCATTGATCTACTTTGCACTTGCATAGCAAATGTAGTTCAAAGGCTAGTTGGCTTAACATCAGGCTCCATCTGTAGTTTATAAAGAAAACAAATATAGACAAGCAAATAGGCTATTCGCTCCCCAGCGGAGTTGGCATTTTGTTATCGGGAAATCTAGTGTCCATGCAGAGCTGCTAGTCCAACTAAGACGGGTCGCTATCTTAGAAACAAACAAACTAAAGTTACTTTTGTTTTCCTTTATGAGAAGTAGATAGGAGAGGAGCAAAGAATACCAACCTTAATCTTTCGCTTGGTTCCTTGCTTGTTACTTCTCCCCTCTAACAGATCTTTGCCGCTCCTTCCTTGCTTACCACGCTTCAAAGAGTACCTGTAAAGTCAAAGCAGCATAATACCTTCAAAGTACTAGGATCTACAATCATAAACAATATAGGATGAGATATATATTGACCACAAAAATGCATATATCATCAAACATACAAGGATGTGGAGGAAAGCTCAAATAGATTTATTAATAGAAAAAGTAGAAGAGAGGATTACAACCCATCGATCTAACCCAGCGTCATCCTCCCAGCATGAAATCCCTTCTTCACCTCATGAAAAGCTTAGATCACCCAACACTATGTGTTCCACCATGAAACCAACAACACTTCCTTGTAAGATATAAAATTCTAGCCTCTGGATCTTTGGGATGAGGGATCCATATATAGATGTTTGCAGGGGGGTGAGTGAGCTTCTGCAATTTTGATTAGTGTCCTCTCTCTGATAGTTCTTGGTTCCACTTGGAGATTCATGATCTCTTACTCATCCCTGAGCGAATTCAGAAAGGTAAGTGTCACAGGAGAAGTTTCTGGAAAATTCCATGATCATCCACCTTGCAAACTATCTCTGTCATTTGTTTACTCTCGCCCATCGCACCCTACAGAAGGAATTTTCAGTATGCATCACACTTTTTGCATGTTGCAAGTGAGATGCATTGCACCCCCATCACTGAGCAGTCTGTATGGTCCAGTTTTGACTAGCTCTGAGTAGTTTTCAATGGAGAACTTCTGGGAGATGATGTAATCAGCTCAACTTGTTCCTTTAGGGTGTGAAACAACACTTTTAGGGACTCATAAGCCCTTGTTTTATGGACATATACAATTGGGGTTGCAGTGCCCAAATATGTCTATAACAAATGGGAAATGATTTCCTTAGACTTTATTACTTGATTACCCAAGTCAAGAAAATAACATGATTCTATTATGGTAGTGATAGATAATTTCTCTAAAGCTACAAAATTTACACCTGTTCAGTCTACCTATAGATGTGCATACGTGGCAAAAGTCTTCATGAAATAAATTTTCATAACTCATGATTTGCCAAAGATAGTCATATGAGATAGAGACACAAAGTTCACCATAATATTTTTGAAGGCATTGTTTAGTGGGATGGGTATGAAATTGAGTTTTATTACTGCGTACCACCTACAAATAGATAGGAAAACACAAAGGGTTAGTGAGGTCCTTAAGGACATGCTACACATGTACATAATGATTCAACCCATGAAGTGGGAAGATTATGTGCATTTAGTATAGTTTGCCTATAACAATAGTTATCGGGCATCACTCATGATTAGTCCTTTCTATTTTTTGCATGAAAGGAAGTGTCATGCTCCTTTAAGCGAGAGTCAGCCTCATGATAGGCTTATGTTAGGGCTAGATCCAGTATAGTGAATGGAACATATGGTGAAAAAGATGAGACAAAATCTAAACAGAGCGTAGGATAGGAATAAAAGATACACAGATTTAAAGAGGATACATAAGGAATTTCAAGTCACTAAACATGTTTATATTGAGGTATGACTTATAACGAGTTCCTTAAAATTGGGGAGCTGTTTCAAACCAGCCCGTGTGTTTTGTGGGTTCTTTGAGATACTAGCTAGGGTAGTGCCAATGGCCTACAAGTTATCACTACTAGCCATATTAGAGTTCATAATATATTTCATGTGTTTCCTTTGAAAAAACATATGCATGATCCTTCTCATATAATTGATTGAAATGTTGTATGCGTCGAACTAGAAGAAGAGTTCTAGGTTGAGCCTTTATAAATTTTGGACAAGAGGGAAAGTACACTCTAGAATCAAGCCATCATATACTTTAAAGTGCAATGGAAGCACTTTGGGCCTCTCGAGGCCACTTGGAAGAAGGAAGATAAGATGAAGGAATCACTTCGTGTGTTATTCCAAGGAAAATGGAATATTGAAAACACTAAGGATCTGTTCCCTTTTAAGGGGAGAGGAGATGTAATATCAAGCTAAATTTATTTTATGACTTTCATGTTAATGTGTTATTGAAAGGTGAAGTGCAACTAGTGACATGGTATGATGATGTAATTATTTATTTTTATTAAATAAAAGGAAAAAATATTTTTTTTGTGTATTATTATTCTCAAGAATATATTAAAGGCTAGCTAAGCATGTGAGATCATATCCCTAACTACACTTGTAATTAGTTATGCCCCGCAACAGGTAGGAACAAAATGGAAAATATCTTTTTTTTTCCATTGAGTAGAATTTGTGCAAGAGACATACCACACTAAATAAATGAATCGAGATAGATGTCATGAAGTGGAACTCGTATAATGACAATTGTGGGAGGTCAATGTAGTTTCTTTTAGAACATAACCAAAGGGAGAGAAAAAATGGCTATCAACCCTCAAAATATTAATAGGAAAACACTAAAGGGTTAAGGAGCTGAAATTGAAAATGATTGTGTTGTTGTTTTCCCCTTGTAGGGAGGAGTGTAGCTCAAGGGGAACTAAGTAAGAAAGCTAGTTCATGGTTGGGTGGAACATGGAAGCGTTTAACCTATTTTTTGGAAGAATCTAGATAAGTACATGAATGTTGATATATTTTGTGATTAATAGGAATTTGATGGATAACCTAGTTCAAGAAAAGATAAAATATATTGCTAATGTGATTTTAAATGGTTTTGAAATAGGAGAATGATATATGAATTTTTTTACTGTTGGATGTTAAATGAGAATATATATGTGTGTGCATGTGTGTGTGTTTTGTGGAGGTGCCACAAAATCCCCTTCTATAGAAAAAAGTAACAAGAATTTGAAGGAGATGTTCCCCTCAAAACCGTCTAAGTGTGAACAACATGAAAAAATGAAAGACAAGGTAAAATAAAATGATAAGTTAGTTTTCCTATACTAAGATAGTGCCAAGTTAGAAGGACAATGTTATACACGGATTAAATATGAATACATACCAATCTTAGTCATACTAGCATTTGTTTAACCAAAGTCTTACTCATACTAGCATTTGTTTACCCAAAGGTACTGGAATAACATATCTATAATTATATACTATGAGTATGAGAGGTAAGGTAGAGATTATGTATAGTTAGCTCGGGTAGGCCTATTAAGAAAAATAACCTTGGTTATATGCCAAAGAAAAAACAATGTTAGACAAAGAAAATATAAAGCTTAAATAACCTAGTTGCATATTATAACTAAATTAAAATTATAGTATCTTCACGTCTAGTAATGAAAACAAGAAAACAAAAAATTTAAAATATCCCTAAGAAATTATTTTAAGAGAAAATAGTATAAATACATATGCTTAAAAAGAAAAATACAACCAAGGGTAGAAAGTCATATTTAAAATATTTAAAAACTACAAGCTATTTGTAAAAGAAACAAAGAAAACACACAATTATTTTATTATTTCACACAAAGAAAATAATTCTAAGCTTGAGCCTTAATTTCTCGTAAAGAAGATAAGCATCATTATTACAACTACTAGGTTTTACTATCATTCAAGATGCATTTATTGTCCTAAAAATATAAGATACACATTTATATCAACAAACATATGGGCCTCAACCAAGCAGGGAAGAATTAAAATAAATCCTTAAGAGGAGAAACCCTCAAATATTGAAATAAATAATGAAATAACACAACCCAAATATTATTGAATATATTGTCTACAAAAACCAAGGCGTTTTCGGTAAAGCAATTGTCTATAATGAGACTTTTTAAAAGCCTTTCCGGCAGGTTTTTCTGGTCAAAATCCGGCAGCAATTTATTGGAATCGCAAGTTTGATAGCTAGTTTCTGCACAATCAAAGGGTCCAGGGGTTTTTCAGGGTGCTGAATCCAAATATGCAGTTAAAAAACCATTTTAACTACTAAAAATCAAGATTTAACCTCAATTTCTTTTGGCGGATTCTGTCACCGGAATCTCCAAAAAGTCGCATTATAGACAACTCCTTCAGTAAATGCTATTAACAAATTCCAGATAAAAAGTTACACACAATAAGATATATACAGCTATCATAGGGCCTTTTTCTTCAAAATCCTAACACAAAAATCCATAATAACCACAAACAAGCTGTAATTCCGCCCACCTATAACATTCGAGGTGGAAAGAAATAAATAAAATCATAGACATCATTCTAGCAAATGCTCGACCAAGAACCAAAATGCCATTGGTATTAACCTACAAGAGAACGAGTCAGGTCATTCTCCGCTCTTAACTTTCTTAGCAATTCAACATAAGGGAAGGAAATAAAACCACCAAGGTGGTTAAAATAGTTTTACCCGTGGTTAAAAGAGCAGAGACTCCATATTTACTTATCATTGAGGATGAATGTCGAGTCCCCAAGACAATATGTCATAAGCAGAAAAAGAAGAACCCTGGAAAATGTTAGCGTTATGTTTTCTAAGTAAGCCTTACCATGAGAAGTATGCGGAGAAAAATCCCGTAGACGTCAAAACTGGTCTACATCCTTCGGAAAGTTACATGCCACTACTTAAAACCATCGAATGGAAACTTTTATTAATATATATATATCGAAGGGTTTACATAAAACTAATAGTTAGTTCCTGCTATCATGTTAAGTTACATGCCACTACTTAAAATTAATAGTTAGTGCGTGAGTTCCCGCGAATGTCGTGAAACTAGGGTTTACATCAAATTAATAGCTAGTGCGTGAGTTCCTGCGGATGTCGCAAAGAAACTTATATATATATATCGAAAGAGAAATAAAAACTCTCAAAAATTACTAGAGAAGTTGAACTAAGTGCATGCAATAACCCTTCCTGCTAGCATGTTAAGTTATGGATGGTGAATCCAAGTAAAAACTACCAAAACTCTATTGGTAACAGTATCAAGAATGGGAGACCCCTTTGGTTACAATTGGATTCGATAGGAGGTTACAAAGCTCAAATCACAACCTAAGAAAACAACAATGAGGTCGTGATGGCAGAGCGAGGTAGTGTAGTTATATTGACAATCCAATCATTAGTTATATTAATGACAATCCAATAAACCATCACCATTTATCAACGACGGACTGATCCCCAGTCGAACTGACCATCTATCTACGGTTCCATGTAAGCATCATGAGCCCCTAACCCGTGAACAATCACCATGTCATACATGCCTGTGTGGCAGTGTGGTAGTTACAGTGGAATGCAAACCATAGAGCCACCTACATATATATATATATATATAAAGAATGTTATGTGATCTTAAAAATTAAGGAATATGCAACCTGAGACCATGATACACCCTGATGCGTCATTGTGCCCATAACTTTAATAGGGATAGATATCAAGAAAGATATAAAGCATGTGGAAGCATTTCATGGTGTTTTTTCAAACGTGTAAAATTGAAACATCAGATTACTACTTTTAAATAGTAAATAGTGTGATTGGGTAGGTGAATTGATGATGTTTATTATATGAGGTATTATGTAAATTATGAAAGACCAGATGTAAAATGTTATGATTATTTATCTTATTTATACAAAAATTATAGTGTAAATTATTAAAACAGTTACACACATATTGAAACAAAATGTTACAAAAAGTTGCAAGTCTTAGATGATTTCGTGAAGGAGAAAAAAATCTCAATAGATAAAGAAGATGCTTTGTTGGGCCAAGCATTTTGTAGATCTACAAATCTATGGATACTTCATTCACATGGATCACATCCTATGACTCCTTATCAATATTTGCTTCCTTCTACATCCCATAACAACATTTCACAAATTTCAGTGAGGGAAGGATTTGGGATTCGCTGCTATGTATTCAATCAAGGGTTACATTAACAATGTGCTCATATTCTCTCAGATCTCTACAAATTTATTATCTATCTATCATATATGTCATTGTGGTCATGGGAAAACAATGGAGTTTTCTCCAAATCAAGTATTATTAGAGAACTACATGATCCACTAATTTTAGTTGTTATTTGACAAGTTGAACATGCCTCCATATTATATAAGTTTCCCCACCATTATGCTTCCTCAACTTTTTCTTTTATAACTCATGTTGATTCCTTGAGTAGGCTTTCACATGAAATATTTGGCCATGTAATTTGTAGATATTTGTAGCATATGAGTCAAATTTTGGTTTCAAGTGTTCTAAAATTTTCTTGTACTCGTGGAGTATGTGAAAGTTCAAGTTAGGCTCTTGGGAAAAAATACCAATTACCCTTTCATAAAGAGAAACATTTAAGGGAAACAACACCTCTTTAGTTGGTGCATAGTGATTTAATGACTTTTTGAAACCCTTCTTTTTCAAGGGCCATGTATGCACTAAGCTTTATTAATTATTTCTCATTGGACCTTTGGGTGTACTTTCTCAATTATAGGAGTGAATTCTTTGCAATCTCTGAAACTTTTAAATCTTTTGTTAAGAAACAAACATCATGCTTCATGAAGAAGCTACACACTAATAATAGACAATATGTCAAGAAGACATTTCAATATTTCTGTAGAGAACATGGAATTCTTCATTCACACTTTGTTCCTTACATTCCTTGTTTTTCTCCTTCTTTATGTACTCTCCTTCTTTATGGTCCTTTTTTTATTTTTTTCTTTATTTCCTCCCAACTTTTAGCTTATGGGAATGCTTAAGCTTACTGAACATCCTCATGTGCGCTTCTGCCTAAAGCTAGGAGCTGATATTGCTAGCTCGAGGGCCTAGAGGGATCAGATAACTTTTCAAACTAAAAGAGGTTTTCACCTAAAGAGATATTTGATTTTCCCTTGGTAGATGAGAGTTAAGATATATATATTATATATCTATATATAATATATATACTATAAAATAATAATGGTAAAAGAGTTAATATATATATATAATATATAATACTATATATATATATAAGATATATATATATATTTATAAATATAATATATATATATATATATATATATAATGGTAAAACCATGGGTTTAGCCCAAAAACAACTAATAGTAAACTCATTATTTTACCCCAATTTTATTATAGTTTTTTTAATGTAATTTGAGGGAGTCAAAATGTTACATGACAATACAACATATCTTCCATAGTGAGCTAGAGAGTGCCTCTAGACTCAATTAGATTGATGTACAATCAAGCTAAGCCTTTTCCTCATTATTCAATTTTAAAGGCTTTTAAATCTTAGAGTACTATGGGTATATATTTTTTCATTCTTACAAATAGTCCATGATCTACTTCCCAAAAATTAAAATAAATCCCATAATGTATTTAAAAGTTGAAAACCTTGTAACCCACCCCCTATGGAGGGCTAGATTCCTATTTCTAATCAAGAAGAGGATGGTGCCAACCATGATATGGTCATGGGGGAACCATATCAAAGTGTCACTTCCCATCAAACTTATGAGGATTCACTAGGGATCACAATACCCCAAACAAATAGGAAATTAGTAAGTCAAGATGTCTCTTTTGGTATTCTAAAGGGTTAGCATGTATAGACATCTTGCGACACCTACAAGAAATCCTTCACATCTCACCAATAACCTTCAAATTACTTTGGTGGATCCCCCTCCTATAGGTTGGACCAAGGTTGTGAGAAAGAGAGGAAAGGAGACCATATTTTTTTGGGTCTATCAAATCCAACATATTCTATCAAAATCCTTAATTAGGATTCCATTTCACTTCCATTTAAACTTTAGCTATGATTAAATTATTATATATTTTCTTTATCAACCTACACTACCAACAACATCCAATAACAATAACATTCCATCAATTTCCCATCTTACATTAATTATATATACAAAGCTTAGTTTTAACATTTTAATAGTCTCCTAATTTTTTTACATTATAGTTTAAATTTTAGGGAAAATGTTGACTTTGGAAATTAATTATGGGCATTGAAAGATCTAGATTCTATTAATATTATAATAGCATTTTATCATTGGGTTAACCATTCTTCCATCCAACATTAAAGATAACTACAACATAAATTGATCTAAACTTCACCAAATATCACGAGATCTTAATAATAACATTTTATAATTGAAAAAATAATTTTTTCACAAAGTAATAAAACTAACTAAGTCAAATTAATTTTAACTCTAAACAACTTAGATGTGGGTGATCATAATGCCATTAATAGTGATTAGATTGAAGGACGGCCAGAGGCTTGGCCACATAGCCACCGGCGTCCCCTCCTAGGCCAATGTATGGCGATTTCATGACGACTTGCAAGCACCATTAATATGGTGCTTAAGTCAACGTAAGGATATGGCCTCCACAAACCATAGTTCATTCTTCCCTCCACTCATAAAATGTTCTTGCCCTTCTCACGCAGCGGAACCAGGCTCTCACACTGTCACTCATGGATGATGTTGGTTTCTCAACAGCGTGGATGTAGGAAATGGGTATCATTTCTCCCAAACGACTCAGTGTAAGTTGAATCAAGCTCATAACCCCTTTCTTTTCCCTCTGAATAGCCATACGAGTCTGAGTAATTCCTAAGCTTCCCCAAGTGTTAGCTCTGAGATTAATTAAGTCATTGCGCACATTAGACACCGGATGTTCAGGAGAAGAGGATGCAGTCGTGGTGGAAGCATTCGTCATCCCACTACACCCAGCCCTGAATCTACTTCTCCCTCCCCTTCTCCATCCAATACTCATTCCCATGGCACCTTCACCGGCAGATACTAGGACACACCCAGTGGCAGAGGGAGGTCTCAGCTCGAGGCTGACCGCAAAATGAACGCAGCCATCCATACTACCAATTTTCCTCTTCCTCCTCATTTTCCTCTCTTCATACGACTCAATTCTCCTTCCATATTTCTCTACGAGGGCGTGTCATCACCCCCAACGTTACCATAACCTTCACTAAGGAAATTGACGTGCAAGAAGCTTAGACAAGAAATATGGGTGAGCAACAGAGGGCTACTGAGTGAAACAGAAATGCCCAAGATCTAGGAAAACAACATATGGTTGAGAACTCTGCCACCCCGCATGGCGAGGTAGTTGGTAGTGAGCAAGCCACCGATGGCAAAGGAGGAGACACAAAGACAATTGGTGACGTCGAGGGCGATACATCCCGCAAGCATGCTGCAGAGGGCAGCTCACTCAAAGTTCGTGGTATATTGCGCAACACGTCAGTAGAGGAGGAGGAGTGGTACAAGTATGCATATCGAATTGTTGAAGAACCTGCTAAAGATGACCTCGAGGGGGTCCATCTTGACTAACGATTGGGCTGCGAGGGGTCGCCTTACCACTATGTTTTGTTTTGAAAACATTCCTTATGCTAAAGACGACCACGAGGGGGTCCATCTTGACTAACTATTGGGCTGGGAGGGGTCGCCTTACCACTATGTTTTGTTTTGAAAACATTCCTTTTGGTTTGATAAGCTCGCTTTCAATCTTGAAACCCCTACCTCGGTCTTTTCTTCTTTTCTCACGGAATGGGTAGTGGCTTATAGATTTGTGATATTTTTTGACAAAACTGTGTTCAGCACCACAGAAACGGGTGCCTCATTGTATTTTTATTTTATTTCATATCAATAAAATAGTATTACTTAGAAAAAAAAATTAACTCTAAACAAATATATGTATATATAATTTTCCAGACACTTTGCATTCAAATTTGTCAAAGTTGTGGTTGTGGTGCCATCTATGTCTCATCAAGCCAATCACCAGCCCACCGACCGGTAAGTAGGCTTTGGAACCCACTTCCACATTGTTGTCACTGCATCTATGCCAAATAATGATTTAAGTTTTTTGAACTTATTTAAATAGCAGATTTCTGAAATATTTTGAACTCTGATTGGCATTAACCTTGCTCATGTCAGTAAAACTCTGCAATCCAGATAAGCATACCATTAAGAGTTTGGAAAGGGATGGCAGTCCTGAATGCATAGTGAAGAAATATTTTCATAGGCCGGGAGAATAGTCAATTGCCCTTCACCAATGGTACCAAAAACAGTGGGGATTTTGCATATCCTTGTGACAAGGACGGGTTTGATTCGGAAAACACAGATGGAAGGAACTCCACAACTTGCATAACGCGTTCATTAAAATTTGCCAGAAGACGATAATAAAAGACGTGTAGTGTCACCACCTCAAGCGGTTCAATCAGTGAACGCTCAATATTCCTTTTTTGGGGTCACCTCTGACTTCCTTGCTGTGTGGTTTTTAGGATGCCTTCACTCTTTTCTTCCATCTACTTTATCACAACATTGAAACCGGGATATCAAGCGCAAGTCATATCCAAGGTCCCCACTCTCATTAATTTCAACCCCATAGCTTCCATAATCCTTTCTGTCAAAGGGACCCGTCCCTGTGAATAGTTATTATGTCAGCAACTCTTCATTCCGCCGTTTGATTTTATACCACCGACCGTTATATCCAATCTGATTTATCTGGATTCTCATTCATTCAATACTAAGTCAGGATTCTGTGACGCGAACTACAATATGAGATCCACTATCATATTGTGAGTGACACTGATATTTCTATACAGAACCTATTATTGTCTGGATTGATATCCGAGGATTAAAATAGGTTTCCACCGAGAGTAAGTTAATTTTATTATAAATTATTGGTATATTATTTTGATAGTAATTAAACTTGGAAGCTTATTAAATAGTTTAGTGTGATGTGTATTTTTGTCTATAAGTCATCAAAGTTGAAATTTTGCTCATATCTATTTAAATAAAAAAATTTAAAATAACTATATAAAATATTCTTCAGTTCTGGTTGGAGCTTTGGAACTCTATGGGAAGTGTAAGAGGTTCAATGAGGGATTGGGAAAGTTCCTAGAGCTTTTAAGACTATATTTTTGGAATTCGAGAGTTTCCTAAGATTGGGGAATACAAAGCCTGTACAGAAATATGCTAAACTGCCCACAAAACATGAGCCTATGCTGAAACCTTGGAAGAAAGAAAGGCCAAAGGCATATTTAACACCCATATCACTGGAGCAATATCTTGATTTGGCACCTAAAGGTAAGGGCAATCTTTGGATGTCAAGATCATGAGTATTTCTTTTGTTGTTTATGTATATATGTAGCAGAAGATTGTGTGTGCATATTGTATGTGGCAGTCAATGCTTAAATATTAGAATTGTTTTTCTTATAAGAATAACTAGAGAAACATGTGAGAGAACTCATAATGAGTGTGAACATATTGTATGTGACAGTCAATGCTTAAACATTAGTGTTCTTTTTTTAAATAAAAATAACTAGAAAAAAATGTCATAGAATAATAATGAACTTGAACATATATACATATATATATATATAAGGGAGTGACTAATAAAAAGAAACACTTGGAAAATATATCTATATATAATAGAGATTATATATCCATTATTTATATATTTAAATTGATTTAGTATTTGATTATTTTGAATCAATATTAATATAATATAATTCTTAAAAAAAAGTTACAACTAAACAAATTGGATTGGATCCATTTAAAATAAATCTATACTAATTTAATAAAGACTTTGTAAATAATTGAAATTTATTATCATTAAATATGAATAATAAAAAATAATCTACTGTAAAAACCAAAATATTATGTAATAAAAAGCCTACATTAACATCATTCTAATATCCAAAGCTTACAATTATAACATGATATTGTTTCACACTATACACATCTTCTAGAATTCACAATAATTAACCTCATATTCCTTTACCATTCATCCATAAGCCCTCAATATGTTTAACCAATCATACTTAAATATGTTTATATAAATTGGGTTAAACAAGTTGATTGGTATTAAAAAACAAAATTGAAGACTATCTCTTCTCATTAATAGATTTCAAATTTATTTTAGATTCCCTTTTATTAGACAACAATTTAGAAAAAAAAAATTAAAGTTTTAAATTATCTACAACTTATTTCTATTCTATAAAGGAAAATAGTTCTCTAAAACTATGTTTTTTCTCATAATTAAAATTGTAATTTGTTTAAAATCATTAGTTTAATAATTAATTAATTGTAATCAAAAACTTCAAAAGCAATCAATAAATCAAATATAAGTTTTAAAATTATAATCTTAGAACTTAAACATGAAAAATAATTTTTAAATTTAAAAGTAAAATTCTATGAATCTATTTCTTTTTAGTGTTAACTTATAAATTGTTTTAAGCTATCATTTTAATATTTTTTATTATTGCACAAAGGAAAAAATACAAATCAAAAAATGTATTTTCTTTGGTTAAAGGCATTTAAAACACAAATCCCACAATTTATATAATACTTCTTAAAATTAGATCACCCATTAAACTATCTTGTAGACTATTCTTTAATTATTTTTTAAACTTAGATTAAAAAAGAGAAAAACAATTAAAAATTTTAATAAATAAAGTTATATATATATATAATATATATAAACTAATTAAAAAAATACAAACAATTTTTAATTATTTTTATTTCAATAATAATTATATATATATTATATATATATATATATATAATATATATATATTATAGATTTTTAAGAAAATAGTTTAAACTATAAAGTCCAAAATAAGTTTAAAAAAAATTAAAACTTTAATAAAAAATAAAAATATAGTTTTTTAAAATTAAATCTAATTACTTGTATTGAAATTCAACTAGCTTTTAGCCACTTGTATCTTTCCAATTTCCTTACATCTCCTTTAGAAATATCTAAATTAAAAAAAATTTCAAAAAAGTCATAACACCACAGATTTACTATATATTGTTTTCATCTCCTTTCCCTCTAAATTAAAAAATTTCCCAAAAAATATGACTGAAGATTTATTATATGTTTTATGGTCTCACATCTATGCAATATTTGTATCTTCTATGGATCCCTTTTGTCAGCTTAAATATGAAGCTTGACTAACTAAAATAACCTTCCAAACTTACCTTTATTATAAATATTTAATAATAACTTCTGTAATTTTTTAGTTAAATGAATAATAAATTTATTATATTATTAAATTGTTATTATTTATTTCAATTTTATATGATTAATAAACGTGAATAACAAGTTTTAGCGGGGAATAAAGTTTAATTAATTTATTCAAAGTTATATTTAATATTTTTTATTCACAATAATTTGAAAAGATTTGATCTTATGAGTTTAATTTTAAGTATGGAAACTGTTAGTTTGACTACGAATTAGTAATTTAGTAATTTTAGGTAAATTGTAATTAGACGGTTGTATACCAAATAGTTAGTGATGTAACGACATTCATGATATAAAATAATCTAATACATATGAAATGTACAAGCGGAGAATCATTGTTGAATAACAATCAGTTCCAATTTAGTTTCTTATCTTGGCTATTTAGTTGAAGTTTCTTGTTTCTTGTTTTTTCCCTTCATTATTTCATTTATGGTTTATACAATTGGTATCAGAGCCCAGTGAGGCTGTGCGGGGGCTATGCAAAGGCGTGAGCGTGATTCTTCCCAGATTGAAGGCGTTGAAGAAAAAAAGGTTGTGCGAAGGTATGAGTCCAAGATTGAAGGTGTTGATAGAAAAGCGGCTATGCGCATGAGTCCAAGACCTATCAGCACCTATGAAGACCAGAACCAAAGCGTGAATTTGTGAGTCCAAAAATCTGTGGGTGAGTTTTTTTTTCTTTACTGTGTTAAAACCATAGCAGCGTGAAAGCTCCGAGCGCCGAACAGTTGGTGAAGACCTGTGTATGCATTGAAGAAAAGACGGCTCTTGTGCTGTGTGTTAAGGCTGTAGGCTATATGCGTGAGACGTGAGGGCCAAGTGATTGGTGGCTTTATATCAGCGTGAATACCAGACCAAGTTGACACGAACTGCGCGGTGGCCGGTGGTGTTGGGGTCTGCAAGGAAACCTGAGTTGCTACTGTTTGCTCTTGCGTGCTGCAAGAGAGCCGCTGCCGAGGAAGTCTACGTGCGAGAGCTATCAATGCGTGGTGCTGGTCCTACATTGAATATCTCTACCTCTGCTATGTGAAAGAGGGGAAGCTGCTGTTGTGTAGTGTATTTTCTCCAACGGTGGAGCGAGAGTGATGCAGGGTAAACCTGCAAACCCATGATGCTTTTCTTGTGCACTCATGCATAAAAACATGCGCCTTATATCAACAAATTAATGCCTGCAACTTCGTGATTTATCATTCAATGGGGAAGCTTTCCAATAATAAAACAGACACACTTAAAACTTGTAGAAATTATGTCTGGCAGTACGCGGTTTTAAATCTATAAATGGGAAATATTGAGCTGGCTGGCGCACACTCTCCCACAAGTATCTTGACATCTAAACCCTCGAGTTTAAACCTTCTCAGATCTGCCACGCTGCAACCCTTTGTTCAGCACCCAGAAACTCATAATAATCATAATTTTTGTCTAACCACGCTTGCAGGTATTGATGCACAGGTTTATATATGTCATATACAAGCCATGAACATGGGCCTGTAGTCAACCAACAACGCATGTGTAAACCACGCAAATACTCTGCCTCTGCGTATATATATATATTATAACTCTGCCCAGAATTCAAACACAGTTTCATATGCAGAGCACCGCATATATCAAAGGATATAACAATATACGCATAGCACCATAATTATCAAAGGAAATCGTGCATCTGTTTTGAGAATCGCTCCAAAACAAACATGGCAATGCGCTGCTCACACAAACACTGTTCGCTAATTTATCAATTATAAAAAAATAACAAACCTCTCCTCCAATCCGATAACAAATGTATTGTTGGCGTTGACAGGCTCATCGACAGGGTATTGGAATATTCATTGGAAGGATGGCGCTTTTTCAACAGCGTCTAGTCTCCAAGCTAGCGACCACCATTGGGCTGACTCACGTAGTAGAAATTGGCGCAAACATAGGATTAAAACTGGTTCAATGCAACTCGGATGTAAGTAGAATTACTTTACACATGGAATGCACACGCTGTGGTTGCGTGCCCCTATTCTCTTTCTACCATCTTCAGCACTTGCGCATCACCGCCTCATAAATCTAAACAACATGTATTTTATTACATAGTCGTTCTACGGCCTCTGATAAGGAACTCCGGCGCCTCCCGTGCTATGCCATTACTATATAATTGAACATGCATCACTTATTCATGAAATCATGGAGAGAAAAATTATCATAATTCTTTTTGGCACGCCTCTCCCTCTCTACTGAGATGAGAGCTCAGCAGAATCTTTATTTATAATAATAATGGATATGTACAAATAGATCTTCTCCTAGGAAAAAACATGCTTTTTCCCTTTTACACAATGATTTAAAGCTGGAATCTTTATTCCCTAATTTTATCCTAATTTTAACTAAGAAAACATAGAAATTATATCCAACTTCTCTTTCCTAAACTATTTTTCCCATATCCTTTAGAAAAAGAATATTTACATAGCTTTACTTCCTATTTTAATAACAAAATACTAAAATTTCTCACACCACCCTTTTTATTCCATATTTGCAAATGAACAGGGTCTTGATGCTCCTGCATCAGAGAGCTATTGTTGTCTCTGCATGAGGGATGTTGCTGAAGACCAGATGTGAAGATCAGAGTGCTGGAGAAGTGGTGGAGAAGGCTTCTATGTACTGGAGCAGAGAGGGCGCTGTTACCACAGCTATCTGCAAGCTAAATCCTGGTATTTTTTGAAAGAATTTTTTGTCACGCGAATTGTTTTTTCATAAGCCAAATGTGAAAATTTGTGTAATTTGAAGAAAATTCTGGAAATAAAAAGGGGATTATTTTATAAATATTGGAGGAAAATAAAGGGTTCAGGAACGGTTTCCTTGTTTGAAAACAAAAAAGAAAAACAAAGGGGAAAGGGTTTGTAAAAATAATAAAAATTATTATTATTATTATTTTAAAGAAGAGTATAAACCCTAGTTCAGAGGCTCAGATTATTTTTTCTTGAAAAGGAAAACCCCTAGAAAGACTGAAACCCTAGGAAGGAGGAAAAATGGCCAAGATGCCTAATGCAAAATTCAAGGTGGAGAAATTCACCAGAAAGAGCAATTTTGCTCTTTGGAAACTGAAGGTTAGGGATCTGCTTGTGCAACAAGGGTTGCACAAGGCATTGGATGGGGCAACTAAGAAACCTGCGACCATGACTACTTCAGAGTGGGAAGACTTGGATGACCGAGCTCTTAGTACCATCCAGATATGCCTAGCGGATGAAGTTCTCTTCAACATTGTTGAAGAGACTACGACATCAGGATTGTGGGAAAAACTTGAAAATCTCTATATGACAAAGTCATTGACCAACAGAATTTATCTAAAAAGACAGTTCTACTGTCTTCAAATGAAAGAAGGTTCAAACATTGCAGAACATTTGAATGTTTTTAATACACTAATATGTCAATTAACAGATATGGAAGTAAAAATACAGGAAGAAGATAAAGCCATAACCTTGCTGTGTTCTCTGCCTGAATCATGGGATCACTTCGTCACTTCAATCAGCTTCAGCTCTGCTGATTCTTCGAAGTTTGAATTAGTCGTGGGAGCTATTCTATATGAAGAAGTACGAAGGAAATCCAGCACTGAAACAGCTGCATCACAAGCCATGGTCGCTAGAGGACGCTCAAAGGAAAGAGGAGAAAAACCAAGGGGGACTTCCAGATCGAAAACGAAAGGAAAGAAGTGTAAGGCAAAATGTTGGAACTGCAATAAACTTGGACACTTGAAGAAGGATTGTTGGAAATGAAAGGAATCTGAAAACATGAAGAACGAAGCGAATCAGGTCGATTCAGGTATGATTGACGAAGTTTTATCTGCTGAAGAATTGTGTATGAGAGATGAAACTTCACCTAAATGTAATATCTCTCAGGGTTTAGATAGATGGTTGTTTGACTCTGGTGCTTCGCATCACATTTGCCCACATAGAAATTGGTTTACCATGTATTGAAATGTAAATGATAGTTCTGTGTTTATGGGTAACAATATGTCATGTCACACTATTGGGATGGGAGATATCATGATTGAGATGTATGATAACACAGTGAGAACATTAACTAGTGTTAGACATGTACCTGATTTGAAGAAAAAATTGATTTCTTTGGGAGTTTTGGATTCAGATGGTTATAAGTTTACAGGTGAGGATGGCGTCCTGAAAGTCTTTAAAGGAGCACTTGTGGTTATGAAGGCAGAAAAGGTCGGAAATCTTTACAGGTTAAAAGGAAGTACTCATATCGGTGAAGCAACGGTTGCGTCAAAAAAAAGAAGAAGCAGGCACTCGTCTATGGCATCAACGATTGGGTCATATGAGCGAGAAAGGTGTTTACATATTGATGAAACATAAATCTCTTCCTCATCTGAAATCCTTGAATTTAGATTTCTATAAACATTGTGTGTATGGAAAACAATGTAAACAGAGGTTTAAAGTTGGAAATCATAATAATAAAGATGTTTTAGACTATATTCATTCTGATCTGTGGGGGCCATCCCTTGTTGTGTCATATGGAGGTGCACTGTATTTTTTAACGTTTATTGATGATTACTCCTCGAAAGTTTGGATCTATATGCTAAAAAGGAAATCTGATGTATTAAATGTCTTTAAACAATTTCAAGTAATGGTAGAGAAAAGAATAGGCAAATCTATTAAATGCTTAAGAACTAACAATGGTGGTGAGTTCACTTCAGGTGAATTTGAACAATACTGTAAGGATGAGGGAATTGTTAGACACAAAACTGTTGTTTATACTCCTCAGCAAAATGGTGTTGCGGAGCGTATGAATCAGACTCTTATGGAAAGAGCCAGAAGCATGATTAGCAATGCTAACTTGCAAAAGGAGTTGTGGGCAGAAGCAGTATCTACTACTTGTTATTTAGTTAACAGATCACCTTCAGTAGCAATTGATTGTAAAATTCTTGAAGAAGTTTGGACAGGTCAGTCTTGTGACTATTCACATTTGAGGATATTTGGCTATGATGCTTATTCTCTCATTCCGAAAAATCAGCGTTCAAAATTAGATCCAAAGTCGAAATGCTATGTCTTTGTTGGGTATGACTATGCAGTGAAAGGATATAGGTTGTGGGATCCTACATTCTAGAAAATATTCATTAGTATAGATGTAACATTTGATGAATCCTCTCTTTTAAAATCAACTGTTGAAAGAATTGAACAGGAACAGGTATCGCCAAATCAACGAGTTCAGTTGGAGGCTAGACTTTTCGATGACAGCCGAAAGGAAGGAGAAACCTCTGGAGGAAAAGGTGTTGAAGACACAAAGGAAGCCGTTGAAGCTTCTGAACCAGTGCAAGTTTCTGAACAAGTTCAGCAACCAGTTGCTCTAAGAAGGTCTACAAGGGAAAGGAAAATTCCAAAAAGGTATGAAGATTCTGCTTCATCTTTTGCTTTGATTACTAAAGATGGGGAAGCTTCTTGTTATCAGGAAGCACTAGATGATACAGATAACGAAAAATGGAAAGTGGCTATGGAAGAAGAAATGGACTCCTTAGCCAAGAACAATACCTGGGATCTTGTAGAGCTTCCTGAAGGGAGAAGTGTTGTTGGATGCAAATGGGTCTTCAAGCTGAAACGGAAAGTTGATGGAAGTATCGAAAGGTATAAGGCGAGACTGGTAGCAAAAAGGTATTCTTAGGTTGAAGGTATAGACTTTCATGAGATTTTTCTCCAGTTGTAAAACTTGTTTCTATTCGTACTGTGTTGGCACTAACTGCATTGCTTAATCTTGAGTTAGAATAGTTAGATGTTAAAATAACTTTTCTACATGGTGATTTGAACGAAGAGATATATATGGAACAACTAGAAGGTTTTGTATGAGGTTGCAGCAGAAGATTAGTTTGCAAGCTCAGGAAATCATTGTATGGTCTGAGGCAGTCTCCCAGACAATGGTACAAGGAGTTTGATTCCTTCATGGTGAGCGAGAACTTTGTAAGAAGTGAGTATGATCATTGTGTATACTTCAAAAGTTTCAATGGCATATTCATTATCTTAGCTTTGTATGTTGACGATATTCTTATTGCAAGCAAAAGTATGGAAGAGATCAACAAGTTAAAGGCTCAACTCTCTAGGATGTTTGATATGAAGGATCTTGGAGCAGCAAAACATATCTTGGGCATGGAGATACACAGAGATAGGAAAAATGGTAAGCTTTGGTTACTACAGCAGAAGTATGTGGAGAAAGTACTTGAAAAGTTCTCTATGAACAATGTGAAACGTGTTAATATTCCACTAGCTTCCCATTTTAAGCTTTATTCGGCTTTGAGTCCTAGAGCTGATGAAGAAAAGAAGTATATGTCTCATGTACCATATGCTAATGCGGTAGGCAACTTAATGTATGCAATGGTATCTACAAGACTTGACATTTCACATGCAGTTGGAGTTGTGAGCAGGTTCATGGCAAATCCAGGTAAAGAACATTGGCAAGCAGTGAAATGGGTGCTTCGATATCTAAGAGGCACAAGTAACCATTGCATTGTCTTTAGTGGTAGTGAAGGATCAGTCTGCGGATATGTAGATGCTGACTATGCAGGTGATTTAGACAAAAGAAGATCTACTACAGGTTATATCTTTACTCTTGCAGGTGGAGCGATTAGTTGGATGTCAAAGCTTCAAGAAACAATTTCATTGTCCACTACTGAAGCCGAATATATAGCTACCTCAGATGCAAGTAAAGAAGCAATTTGGTTAAAGGGTCTGCTAAATGAAATTGGAAGAAAGCAGGAGAAAGTGAATGTACTTTGTGAGAGTCAAAGTGCTATTCACTTGGCTACAAATCATGCCTATCACAGCATAACCAAGCACATTGATGTAAGGTATGATTTTCTGAGACATGTGATCGATGGTGGAAAAGTAGCTCTTCAAAAGGTCCATACACGAGAGAATTGTGCAGACATAATCACAAAGCGAGTAACAATAGAGAAGCTGCGGTGGTGTTTAGCTTCTCTTGGCTTGCACAAAAGATGATGAATGGGCATGGGCAAGAGATTAGGAAAATTGTTTTCAAAGTGGAGTTTGTTAGTTTGACAACGAACTAATAATTTTAGGTAAATTGTAATTAGATAGTTGTATACGGAATAGTTAGTTATGTAACAACAATCATGATATAAAATAATCTAATACACATGAAATGTACAAACAGAAAATCATTGTTGAATAATAATAAGTTCCATTTCAGTTTTTTATCTTGGCTATTTAATTGAAGTTTCTTGTTTCTTGTTTTTTCCCTTCATTATTTCATTTATTGTTTCTACAGAAACCAATACAATATTTGTTTATTTGAAAATAAAATTCACTCCATACGATTTTTAAATTAAATTTAAATTCTTTAAACATCGACAATAAGGTCAAAATTCTTCTAATTTCAATCATCATTGGTATGATGTGTTCCAACCACTCTATTTCAAGAATATTATATAATTTCTCGAAAAAGACCTGTATATCTGCACTACAGGAAAATCCTTTGATTTTAACCGAAAATTTCATTACAAACTCGTTCACTTTGCTCGTATTCACGATCGTTGATGAAAGTATCCAAGGTCCTTAGGTTCGATTATGTGTAACCTTTCATTTTTCCGTATCTAAGATGTAAATTAAAGAAACAAAAAAAACTATATGCTATATTAATTATAACTTTATATCTTGGGTACATGTGCTATATTTTCTAGTGTGTATGCCTTTTATATAATATTTATAATTATTCATAGTCATTCTTCTTCACCAAATCTTTTTTATATTGTGTTATTGTTTTTGGAGTCATCTAATGAGATGGAGGAATTGCCTAGGCCTCTCAAAAGTGGTCTTAATTTACACAAAAAAATTTCAAAAAATCTTGGAAAGAGAGTGTTTGAATTGTGGTTTTGATGGTGGAAATGGATTAAGCACCATCAAAAATGTTTAAGACACCTAAAATTTTGAAGTTTAACAATTATAAATTAGATTTACAAAAAAGTTGCCAAATTTTCTCTAAATATAACTAGAATTTTCATAACTTTCCCAACAACTCCTCCACCTTCCACATAATTAAACTAAGAGATTGATTTTTCAATATCTTTACATCCATATTGTTAAAAATTCTATAAAATTTAAAATATCTCACATTCATATGGTTAGAAATTCAATAAAACTTAAAATACCTTGTGATTCCCAACAACCATACTTCGCTTTTGGACCATCTTCATTTCTAAAGTTCTATTTTTACTCTCTTTCTATTCAACTACTTGTTTGAGTTTTCTTTGTGTGGAGAAAATATTGATTATTGATGATTATATTTTCTTTGTGTGGAGAAAATATTGATTATTGATGATTATATTGGGTTTAATTTGAGGTTAGAAATTCAATAAAACTTAAAATACTTCGTGACTCCCAACAACCATGCTTGGCTTTTTGGACCATCTTCACTTTTAAAGTACTATTTTTACTCTCCCTTTTTTCAACTACTTGTTTGAGTTTCTTTTGTATTTTATTAAAGCTTTGGAGAAAATATTGATTATTGATGATTATATTTGGTTTAATTTGAACTTGTAGTAACTCATTATAGTGTGAGTATAAAAGTTTTGCATTCACAATTTTTTTTTTTAATTTAAATGTTTGTATTTCCATT
>APFE031601169.1:21145-40147 GCA_000404065.3 Pinus taeda | reverse complement strand
ATAAATGAAATAATTAATAAAAATGGTTTGTATAAAAGGAAATATATTTACTTAATATAAACTAGGAAGTTAAATTAAGTTAGAAAACAATAATAATATTAAAAAAAAATAATAGTACAACCTCGAGGAGGGGGCAAAAACACCGACTAAGAAGAGAGCGTTGGAATCCACCACCTACTCATTTTCCAGCCATCATCTCTATTGAGATTGTTTGGCCTCTTTTCAATCTCTATAGCTTCCCTAAATTTACGATGATGGAACTTAGCAACCTTAGCCACAACCTTGGCTTCATCAATGCATACCTGATGCTTGGTCTTTTCTACATGCTCTCCTAAAGCCGATGACTTGGATCTCGCATGTCTTAGGTGAGCAGCATGTTCGCAAATCCTTTGATGGATGGAGTGCCCCGTTTCCCCAATATAGGGGGTCCCACATGAACAAGGGATCAAGTATACACCCCTCATGTCGTTAGGGTTAACGGGATCCTTCACCGATCTAAGGGAATTGCGAATGGTGTTGAGGGGCCTAAAGGTTGAGGGGATATCAAATTTCTTAAGGATCCGAGCGATCTTGTCCGTGGTTCCTTGGATGTAGGGAAGATGGACACCTAGACGACGCTCTTTAGGCTCTTTCTTAAGTGATAATACATAATTATTATTATTTTAATTTTATAGGAAGATATTTATAAAATTCTATAATATATATAATGTGGATATCGTTAAATTAAGTTGTTTAATATTTTTTTTATAACTATTTAAATAGAAGTAAATGTGGGAAAACTATTAGAGGGAAAGTGGCGTAAGAATGAGATAAGAGTAATCAAAATTCAAAAGAAATGATTATATCTTTATTATTCAAATTGTATTGATGAAATTGGTGAGTGGTAGTACAGTTGGAAAAAAGTCTATTGACAATTCCTTGTGACTTCAAGCAATAGAAAGTTCAATCCCTCATATATGTCTCACTAACCTAACTTAAAAACAAAAAACAATTATATTACTAAAAAAATTTACCTTTAAAAAATTTGTTCAATTTTGAAATAACTTATTATTTGGTAATTTAATAACTTATTCAAAAAAAATACATTTAATAAAATTTTAAAAATTAAAATTTCTAATTAACTTAATAAAACTTCCAAATATTTAAATGTTTATGATGTTAAAAGCATGATTATATCTCAACCAAATGATAAAGCTGAAGTGTAGTGGTAAAAAATCTTACTTTAAACGCACTTTGTAATTCCTCCTTCATGTCAACTAATGTTATTGTATATTTATACTGTAATGTGAACTCATGCTACCGTACCTATCTTTATATTTTAATATGTTTGTGTGTTATTAGATAAATGCTATTGTATCTTTATACTGTAATGTGACAAATTTTAAACAAGTATGTGAGGTGACAATGAGAAAAACTAAAACAAATTTTATTGAACAAATTGGAAAAGAAACAATAGAATGCTAGAATTATAATTAGTTTTGATCTAAAATGATCATAAACGAAAAACTGATGTAGAATTACTTAACCATTAGTGACTTGAATTTTAACTAAAAGTGCAGAAATCGAGGAAACTTTGCTTGACAAGAAGACTTTAAGACAGTTGATTAAACATAAAATTGATGCATAACAGAAGTGCAAACAGTAAAAACAGAATGATACGAGACATCAATATTGATGAGGAAGTTCGTCCTTGATGGACTACGTCTCCGGGTTCACTTTCAGGATGGGCGACCATTTTTATTAGAAATGAGAAGAAGGTGTTGACTACATAGAGAATTGATCAGTCTTAATATGCATGCAGGGACTTGTGATCATTGTCATCAGATAGCCCTCTGAACCAACTTTGCAACGCTTCTTATGGTTTCTAAAACTCACTCAAGATTCTCTCGAAACACTGAAAACAAAATCCACCTATGTCCTCTAGAATCTGCATACAAAAGTCATAAACTACTCTCTCCCCATCAATGAAGGAAAATCCACCTTAAAAAGGCCTGAAGGTACATGATAAACTCCTTGGGGTGGTTTAGGGATGCGTAAGCGGAAAATAGGGTTTTTTTTAGCTAAGGTCTTGTCATGGTAAGACATCTTAGGTGTTGGTTACATGGTGGTTTTATTAAAAATAACATAAAACTTAATTAAAAACCCATAATAGACTTTGGTTTAGTGATGACCACTAACCGTTAGCTCACTAGAGAGTTGCTGCTCCTAGAACATGTGAACAAAGGTTCTTTACCCCGGCAGTTTCAGTTTGTTTCACCAAATGGTTTGTTGACTCTGATGCTTGTGACTTAACTTTTGAATTGTTCACATGTTCACGGTTGTGATTTCTCGACGCGGTTACCTCCAAACGCTAACCTCCTCTACCAACTCATGACATAGTGCCGACATGGTTTATTTGGCGGTTAAGGTCGCAGTCTACTCCGATGGTCTTATAATGACTCCGCTCATATGTCAACCACCCCCATGGTCTTCGTATGGCGGTCTTCTTCTACTACGGTTTATCCTCTCATCACATGATCTCGTTGCAGTTAGAGACTCCATGCGGTCTAGCTCTAGCGATTAAGGTTGTTTATTTGATTTTGTAATGTTTTTTTGTATTGTTTTACAATGTGATTAGGTTGAAAACTATTAGGATAGGGTTTTAGGTCATAGAACTTAGGTTTATGTGTAAGATTTTAACACATAGCAATAGGTTTGTATTTGTTTTTCAATGCATGATGCATAGATTTAGGACTAGATCTAGGATTAGGATTTTGATTAGGTGTTTAAATTCACACTAGGGTTTAGGTTTTACATTAGGTTTAGAAACACCCTTTTACCACACTTTTGTCGCAATGTGACATAAACCATATACATATCGTTGACACAAGCTGCCTTTGCAATGATATCCTTTTTTCGACACCCAAATCCTGTGAGGCAATGACATGACACCTATCGTTGACCAATCCTGGCAGAAATGTCGATGAAATCATGTCAACAACCAGGCGCTAAACCATCTCAACTGAATGCCATGAAACTATAACATTACGTGTACAAGCTGATCCATAACCAACACTATTGAAGCTAAACTGAAGTGACGACAACACGGAATACTGATGATGACACTTAAACACTTGTGAAATTGAATCAATGGAATCCTCCTAGATCAAGTTTCATTAAAATATGAGAGTTGAAACTCATCAAATAAGACATATTCACTATGCAATTAATGAAAATGGACTTTCGATATACAAGGATAGAATTTATGTCCCAAATGTGAATAAAATTAAAATACTAATATTAGATGAATACAACAAGGAACTACGCATCTCACCTGGGTTATTAGAAAATGATCTTTGCTATGAAATTATAAACTAGAATGAAGATAGAGATTGTTGAATACTTGGAAAGATTACAGGAATTCTAGTTGGTGAAATTGGAATCTAATACGTATCCAAATTACTTAACCCCCTACCTATACCCTCTTGATGCACCTCAACAATTTTAAAGTTTTGTAAGTGATGGTGGGTGTTTATCTTCCATTATCAACACCATTTGTATTTTTTTGGCATCCATTATAGATAAAAAGGACAAAAGAAGAAAGGTATGTGTATATGAATGCTTATCGTAAAGGGAAACACTTCTATTAAAGTCCTTCATCCTTTTTTCATTCAAGTCTTATGTAATGATGATTGTGGCCCTCTTCTCACCATTGCAAAATATCTTAAAATATGTCATACTTATCTTCCATGGGATCCTTTTTAATCAAGAAATATTCATTGTATGTTATTGTAAAAGTGCTAGAAAATAAGCTCTTTATGATTTTTGACATGTTTATGTGGTCGAACCCTTCGATAAGATGTGGATAGGGTCTTGTTATGAAAGGGCCTCCTATGAAAATATGGATCACTTTCCTCTCAACCTCCTTTAATGTTATGAAAGTCTTATATATGTGCTCATGAGCGAATATGTTTCATGCCACAAGTTCAATTATTTTTTTTTGGTGCCTCCTTGACTCATTCAATTTTTATAATAGGTAACCATATGTATAATCACAAAAATCTTGATTCCATATTAACCCTCGGGTCCTTGTTTTTCAAATATATTACTATTGTATATGAAGAAGAACATAAAACCAACACTCATAGTGGCAGTAAGTCAAACGTCCTAAGGACCACCACCAATGGTGGTCATATCATCAATTTATGGTGGTGGTGGTAACTGCATGTATACAGATCTTGGTATTCACTCAGCACCAATGTGGGACACATATGTTTTATCTTGTAAAACTAAATTCTTTTACAATTGTGCATTCTCATATGATTACATATACATCCAAGCTCTAAATTCGAAGGGTACATGCTCTATGGACAATAATTCCATCTCGTCGGAACAAAGAAACAATGTGTTGAGTTTCTATATCACATGTCTCATTTTCTTGCAACAAATATGTGATATTTCCCATTCATTCAAAAACTATATATATACATAATTTCAAATGACAGTCACTACGCATTTATGACTAAAGAATGCCCACGCATAGTATCTAAATCCCACTACCAACAATGACCTGATATCATCGAGTTATATGGGCCGTAAAGATAGTATACATATTGCTTATGGAATTCACCCATGACAATGTGGGAGATATTCATCCTGAAAATAACACAAAAAAGAAAATGAGTAGTTAGCATGGAATAATAAGAGAAGGTGTTCAATTTGACTATATATTCGACTCAATCATTTTAAAATTCCAATGGATGAAAATTGAAAACATGCCCTAATGGACTATTGCACCTCCTCGAGTACCAAGTAGTTGGACCAAAGTAGTTGGTGCAACTACAAGTAAACAACCTGCTATGTAATACAGGATAAGAGATCAAATGTTAATGACATGAAAATATGAATAACATAAAGAAAAAAATTCAACTACCATCAATGAATAGTTCTTGAGCGTATTCAAAGTGCCTCCAAACATTTATTGGTTTGCAGACTTGTTTATGAACGATTCGTTCAATTCATGCCATCTCCGTGAATTGACTTATACAAAAAAATATTTGTCACTATATGTAGGTTTAGGTCAATCTCATTCACAAATAAAAATGGGCCTCACAACCCATACTATTTCTAGTGCATGTATTGTTTTGGCGACCACATAAAAAGGGACTTAGAGTTGAAGTGAATGATGAAGGAATTAGAAGAAATTTCAGCGTAAAAGTGGCCATGAAATGTTTGCGTAATTTCCATGTCATAATATGTCAACCAAGAAAATCCTTCAAATTTAGAGACATGTATATGTAAATTTGCAGTGAAAAGAAGAAAAAATATTTTTTTTAATCGTATTTTTGGCTTATCTCCCTGTAGGTTTACTCAAATTTCAAGTGTAGAAACTTATTGGATGTTGAATAAAATTCCACATCCAATGAGTACAGATTATGCATACTTTGGAGAAGTCCCACATTTATAAATATTGAATATAAAAAAAACATGTTTAACACCTTTTATTAATGTACTTTCAATTTCTATCAATATGGGACCTATCAAAAGTATGCATAATGGGTACTTGTTGGATAGGAATTCAATTATGCATCCAATGAGTTTCTACACTTCAAATTTGAGTAAACCTATAAGGAGATGAGCCAAAAATACAACAAAAGTAGTTTTATTCCTTTTCCTCCAAAATTCACAACTCTTATTTTATTATTTTAACTATTACTTTATTATGTTTCCTTAGGAGGCCACTTTTAGGTTGAAATTTCCTCTAATGTGTTGATGAGAGCACTGTTTAGGAACATGTTCATTTTCTTACAACATGTGATAGATGGAACTCATATAGAGATTTGTGATCACTTGAAGAAGAGCAGTTGAAAGAATTACAACAATGTTAGTGACTGAACTTTCCCTATCAAAATTCACTGAGATTTTTTATCCTCATAAATATTTCCTTCTATGTGTTAGTACATGTAATGTTATTCTTCAACAGGTTCATTGATTTCCATAATACACCACTGGAAGGACCACATGAAGACCAATTTTTTTTAATTCCTTTGCATTTAGTTATTGTTGAACATCTTACAAACATTAAATTTGAAGGATTACATCCTTAATGAACTTGATGAAATGGAGTCAGTAATGATCCTTCTCGTTGATTTTCTAGTTATACATGATGTTGTTGTTCTCATGGGACTTCATTAAGGTTCCTTTGTACACACTCTTTGTAATTAGTGGGTTGCAATTCAAAAAACTTCTTTGTTGTTCCTCAATATTGTAATGATATTTACTAATACATATCTCACATAGATAATATTTCTAGAAGAAATTCGTGTTAAAGTTCCCAAAATTCATTTTTTTTTAGGAGAAACAACAATCAAGTTGTTTTTTTTCTGTCCAAATGTAATTAGTGGAAGAATAAACATGTCATTTATTTAAACAAATGTGAACTAGGAAAACACATATGAATCAATTAATTAGAAGCCAAAGTCAAGTTAAATAATTTTTCGAGTAGTTTCTCAAACAATTCAACAAATCCAAACACCATGCCTTCAGCGCACAACCAATTCAACAGATATTGAGACTCCTCTATGAAAGAAGTCTTATAAAAACAAGAATTGACTAAATCAAGAGGATTTCCATTTGCACCCTAGATGTTTCCCATGTGTGAGTGAGGGAAACTAGTAGTATACCCTTTCTTTATTTTATTCCTAAGTTTACCTCCTTGTGCATATAACTTCTATTTGTGTGATATAACTGTGAGGTTTGCAAGGATTCTTCTTTCGAGTTCCACCTCAGAAGTGATTATGTATATCTAATTGTTCATAATCAAGTAAAGCTAATAACTTTTATTGCGTTATTTTCATTGTTTTATCATTTAAATTGGTCCAAACTTTGTGATTGTTATGGAGGACAAATCTTCTTATGCAGTATCAATTGTTTTAAACTCACCATGAAACACCTCCCATTTTCGCCACACATTACACCCCATGGAGTTATACTTGGTTCAGAATGCAATAAAATGGAGAATTATCCTTGCCTATCAAACCTCTCTCTCTCTTGGTCTTTTGCATCTAGGCATTTATTTTCGTAATAATTTTCAAACATTACATTTTGTTCTATGTATAATTGTTTTACTTTCCTTTTTTACAATTACAAATATCTCAAATTTATGTAGTTTCTTTCACATCATCTAAATTTTCCATGTTTGCCATGTTTTATTGTACATGAGATTAACCCTAATTCCTATATATGATGTGTTCACTAATGTTTTGATCTTTAGTTTATTTATTATGTTTTTTAGTTATCCATCTTCTTAATTTTTGTTTTGTTTGAATTTGTACATATTTTAAATTTTGTTTAGTGTTCTTAACTTCTTTCATTGGCTACAAGTTCTTTAATTGTTGCTGATTTTTTTATTATTCATTAATATGTTTAATCACACTTTTGACATAATGAATTAAGGTTTTGTCTCATGAAACAAAATTCATATATAACAACTTAATTATATGCTCAAATAGTTGATTACACAAGTTTTGTCTATGGTTTATGGTAAATTAAGTTATTGTACAACTTGTAGGTTATGATTTCAAACCCAAATAAGTTCTTTTGTTTAACTAAAATCATACTAATAAAACGGAGTTAATCAATACTATTTCACAATGCTTAGTTTTTGTTACACATATTATATTAATGATTGGGACTTTTATATCCTTATATAATTCTAAAAAATAATCTAAGAAACAACAATTAGAATATTATGAATGACATTAAGTTAGTAATACGCCTTCATTCATCATTTATCTACTTAGGTATTTATTGTCTAACATTATAAGAGGGATATCATTTACTTAATTGTTCATGAATAAGGATTTGTAGCCAATCTCTTTTCTTGATTCTATAATATTTGATGCGAGAGCATCCAACCCAAGAGAAAATCATTGTATTTTAATAGACATAGGGTGTCATGTGTTTTAAGGAAGTTGGATTCCTAAGTGATGAATTACTATAATATTCAGGCTTTTGAGTGAGTAGGATGAGAATTAATAACATGTTGTGAGGATATTGTAAATGCTCTCGAATTAAGGAGAACATGAGTGGTTAATAATGACAAGAGAGTTAAAAGTCAATTATAACTCTTGAGGTAGTTTCATGATTCAAGGAACTACATAGAGTTCTTATGGATTAACTGGAGTTAGAAGTGGACTCAGAGGACATTTAGGAGTCATTTCAGTAGATTAAGGATCTAAACTAGAATTAGTTCAAAAAAACCTTTCTTGTATAAGTGTAAGCCTACGGGTAGAGTGTACGAAAGATGCCACTGATATTGAAGATTGGGCTTGAGAGACAGAGAGTCTCGATATGTAATCATTTTTTATATTTATTCATATACAAATGTTTATTTCATAATTGTGTAGATGTGTGAAATGAATATTAAATGAATTATATGTGAATTCATAGGTTCTGTAACAGAGGTTGCACGCAAAGTTCTACAAACTATGTAGAGGAGAAGAATGATTCAGAGCAATCATAGTGGGTCTTTGAATCCAATTGAAGGATCATAGTGGAGCTCTATAGAGGTAGTGAAGTGAGAATTCACAATAGTCAAACTCAAGAGAGAGTGTGCAGTGGAAGAATGAAACCCTAAAGAAAACATAAAACCATAGAGTAAACATTGAAGAAATGAAGTAAAGTCAATTAAAGGGACGAAGAATAGGTGAGTTGTCGATACATAGGAGTCATTGGATCTTGGAGATCAATGGTCAAGGTTGTCAAATAATAAGCGGGCAAGATTAAATCGAGTATGGTCGAGTTAAAGAATGAACGGTGGAGATTAACTCATAGCACTGGTGGAAGAGGAATATAGAGGAGCCATTACAACCATCGATGGGTGAAGATCTACGGTCATCAAGCATGAACAAGACTGAATGTTTACCAAGAAGAAAGGCGCATTTATAAGTGAAAGTGGATTATGGGGCAAAGGAAGGATGGTAAGTGGTATTGAATGGTAGTCGCCTGATTCCACTAACCGAGTGACATGTAGCAACGAAGGAGAGAGAGAAAACCACTTTTTAGGTTGATTTGGAGTGCGCAGGTTAACATCCCGAAATTGTTGTGAACCGTCAGATCCATTAAGTCCAGATCAACGGTCAACAAGTGTCGTGCAAGTTTGATTGATCAGAACCAATAGGGTTATACAGGAGTGGTTATTATATTTTGAGTTCTGAAGGCTAATCTCATATTGGATGAGATGGGGAACCACATATTAATGTGACCCACACACTATGGCAATTACGATTAGCGATAAAAGGAAACCTCAGAAATTGTGCAAGGGCTTTAAAAGTGCGGAAAAGGTATGTTACATATGCTTATTAGTGTATTTCTATTATAAAGCATTATAATAGAAATAAGGAACGATAAGAAGGTTTTATGAATAAATCATATGTAACCAAGCATAAAGAACATAAAGGTTATATATATGTAGTTAAAGGGTTAATGAAGTTTATGAGGAGTTTTAAAGTACCAATAGGAAGGATTTAAATGAAAGGCTTTAACAAAGTCATAAATGAAGGCTTGAGGGTTGATTAAAGTCTCGATAAGTGAGACTATTAAAGGGGGCCTCCCATTTAAGAACCATGTCTCCAATTTAAAAATTATCCATCTTTGCCTTTCTTTCAAGGGCTTCCTTGATTCTCTTTCAATGTGCTGCAGACTTTTCAATCAATTTATCTCTGATTTGATGCACTTCAGCTAACTCACTAATCCTCATTGCCATGTCATTTCTCTCATTCTGCTCTTCCTACAAGAAATTGGCCATAGGGAGGGTCAAATGTATTGAGAATATGGCTTCAGTGCCATATACCAGCTTGAATGGAAAATTCACTGTGGATTTCTTAGTGGTCACCTTGTGAGCCCACAATGCAAACTTCAGTTTGGAATCCCAGTTCCTTTCATTGTCTTCCAGCAACTTTTTGATTATCCTTATCAAGGTCTTATTGGATGAATTTGCCAGACCATTACCTTGAGGGTAATATGAGGTGGAATGCACTGGCTTAATCCCCATTGAGTCACACATGTCCACCAACTCTTTTGCCCTAACGACTACTGAATTTTTTGTAACCAATTTGTGTGGACAACCAAACCTAGTGAAAATGTTTTCTGTCAAGAACTTCGTGAAAACATGGTGATCAACTTTCTTAGTAGGGATGGCCTCAATCCATTTAGTGAAGTAACCAGTGTCTACTAAGATCCATCTGTGTTGGCCACTAGAATGTGGATTAATTCACCCTATGAAATCCAAACCCCGCTGCTAGAAAGGGCCACTGGCATGTATTGGCTTCAAGGGTGAGGACTTCAATTGTTGTTTTCCTTCAAAGATCTGGAATTTGTCACAGGATATTACAAATGAAAAGACATCAAAAAATAGAGTGGGCCAATAATACCCAACTCTGAGGATCTCGTGGGTTGTGGTTTTCCAATAGTGATGTCCTCCACAGATTGTTCTTTGTCCAGAAATCTTCAAATGATTCCATATGGATCCCTCCAATAAAGCAATTTTTCATGAATATAGAACTTGGCAGTTCTGAGCTTAATAGTGCTAGATTTGCTTGAACTAAGGCCTCGAGGAACTTCTAGCTTCAGAAAAAATTGAGCTATTCCTGAATACCATTCACAACAGGCTACATTCTCAGCCAATAGCTAGTCATGTCCTACTCTTGCTTCTTCTATCTATCCATCCTCTAAATTTGTACCCATGCAGTTTATGTCAATAATTTTGCAATTTTCTTCTGCCATCAACTGAGTAAGGTCGTGGCCCTTGAAAACCTTAGTGGGCTTAAATTCTATGTTAAATTCAATAAGCTTTGCAATCCATTTAGCCCTTCTTCCATAAACATCTCGCTGTGTTAAGACATCCTTTAGTGAAGCAGAGGGCACATATGCAATTACCTTGGAGTGTAGAATGTAGATTCGAAAAGCTTTTAAAGATTTGATAAGAGCATAAGCTTGCTTTTCGATAATATCATACCTTAGTTCAGCATCCCACAAGGTTTTGCTGAAAAATGCCACTGGATGCTCTCAATCCTCATCATGTTTCTACAATAAGATTGTTGCAAGGGTGTGTTGAGGTCTTGGAAATCGTTGCCACAACATCGGGGATAACCACCCGGTCCGGACCTTGGTACAACTCCTTTTCTGTTTGGAATGGTGGCTCCGACTGGAGATAACGGGACCAGTTTCCCGATAATGAAATAAAAGGGATGGATGGGTGATGAATAAATTGCTTAATTGATAGGCGAATGACTTATTCTATTAACAAAAATAGGGAAACTAATACTAATCCCGGGAACAACTTATTCATTCAGAATGTAGCGTTAAATAATATTATCTATTTATCAGGCATATAGATGACTTTGTAAAAAAAATAAATGATGTTCAATCATTCAAAGATTGCTTCACATGAATAGTCACAATGAAGCAATGCATACAGATTACTACATTCACTGTTCATATCATCGATACATATATATGTCTGAAAGGAGAGCATGCGATAAACAACCAATAGTGGAATGCATAAAGAATGCTATGAAAAACACAGATATATATATAAGCGATAATAGAAAGAGAAATTTCAATAAAAATTCATATAACGAAAAAGAATACAGACGAAGATAATAGTACCATGTGAGCTGTAGATCGATTCGAAATATCAATCGCTATTCAAAATTCCCTCTTCAACACAGGGATGCTTTCAAACAATGACAATAGTGCACATTTTCATAAAATCTTTCCTTATCAAATTCAGAATAATTGGTCAAGTTTCATAAAAGAATATCCCTGAAGTACAATAGTGCAACTTCAGGGTTTAAGTCATATACAAAACTTTTACGACCCTTTCTAAATGCATGAAAGGATATTTAAATACTACTAAACTAAAAATATCTATGAAACAAAATCCTACTAAATTGGTATCAGTAAATCTGGTCTACTTCTCAGGGGCGATCTTGCAGTAGGTGAAATGAGTCATGCCTCAGGTTGTTTGCCCTTAAACCTTAGCTGGCTTATAGCGAGCATTGGTTCTACTTCTGGCGGTTTGTTGAGGTGTAAACTGAATTGGGCGGCGAAGGTGGCATCCTGGATGTCGGGTATAATATAACCGACAACATCGGTTAGGCGCTTCAAGACGGCTCTTTGGCTGTATGGTTTGATTAAAAAGAACCAATATGCATCCCATGTCAGACTGTTGACTCCAGCAATCAATCTTGCGCTTTTCTCCAAGTCCGGATAGCATGAATGCTCCAATATATTTGTTGTTGTTAATTGACCTGGAGTGCATTGGGAAATTATGTTAGATAAATACAATGTATTATTTACTAATTCAACCACATTTCCACTGATTGTCCTGCATCTGGAAGTCGCTCTTTCTACTTTCATCAGTTGTGATTTCCATTCTGTGAACAATATTTCTTTGTGTGATTCTAGAATTCTGGGTAGATTAGCTGCTCGACCTACATCTGAATCCTGCCATTCTATAAAGTTTGTCAGTGTTTCTTCTGCCTGATCCAAGTCAGCCCTTGCTTTGTCTACCTTTTCGCTTATGGACGCTGACAATTCGCACAATGGTTCTGCTCGTATGAGATGTTGACATAACAACTTAACCAGATTAATCAATCCCTTATTTAGTTGGAGCGCTTCCGCTTTAAACTCATCTATCTTAGGGAGATTTTTCGTTTGCTCAATTTTAGTGGTCAATTGAGCGATTTGTTCATATTTTGCTTTTATTGTTCCCTCAGTCGATATTCTTAATTGCTCCAGTGCCACTGATAGCTCCTTCTGCCTTTGTATTGCGCCTTCATCTATCCTCTGTTTTTGCTCTTGTAATTGCTTGACTAGCTGGTTATTGTTCTGCTGTTGTACTAGCAATTCTTTCTCAGCATGCTCTGCCCTCTGCTAAACTTCTGATAGTCTCACCTATAGTGAAGAGATATCCTGATCCTTTGCTTTCAAAAAATTGCTCACCTCCATTGCTTTATCAATAGTCGCCGCCGAATATGCTTCAGCGAACTGTGATAACTTGGTTAAGTCATCGGAGGGGTTGAATTCCTCTTTCCAGACAAAATTGCCCGTTACTGTTAGTTCATGGAATGGGGAAGGTTGATCAGTTCTTCTCCTTTTCCTCTGTCGCTTTACGAAGGATTTATTCTTGGGGCTATAAAATATATCTAAAGGGGGATCTCGTCAATTTGCAAAATGATCTCTCCCATTGGATCTTTAGGAATTATCTCTAGTTCTTTTGTTTTGGGTAGGCCGCTGGTTGCACCTAAAACTGGTTTTGATGTCGCTTCCTGTGTATCGCCTTCCTTTGAAACCTCATCATCTTTTGAGCACTCTAAGTTATTGATGATTGTACTGAATTGATTCCATTGCTAGAGCAAATTCGGATCAACTAATGGATCATGGTTACCTTTAGAGCTGCTCTCCTCTTGGGTCTTTGCTTGGGTTTCTTCTTGTTGTTGTGCATTTTCTTGAGTTACCTCCTACCTTTGGCTATGCGTCTCCTCCTGCTGTTTTGATGTAGTAGGAGGTGGTGTATTATGTCGTTGTTCAGACTCGCTTGACCTGGTTGCTGTCAGTACAGTTGCTAACAGGTCTAGAGGCAGAGTATGCAACCTCTGTTCTCTGATTCTGTTAAACTCAACTAGCCCTTCATCATTATAAACATTTCGGGCAAGCGACTTGACTTGATACAGTGATTCGGCTGATGCGAACAAGTCTTCGAATCTGTCTTCTTTGTGCTCGACCTTGGCCAATTTGGCGTGGTCGAGCGCATTGTAAGCGATCCTTTTTGGATCATACTACCTCCTTGGCAGAGTAGCCAGGGTGACAAAATTCATTTTCCCAGCTTCCTTCTCTGCATGCTTGATGTCATGCAGGGTATACATTCCAATTCGCAATGGAAAAGAAGGCCAAACATGTTTTTTAGCTCTTTTCAGGGTTTGGGTAACCCCTTCAGCGCTAATTTTATAAGCTACCTCCCTGGCAAGTAATTTATCAGGGATGTAGAGTGGTAGCACATGTGGCTTAGCCTGACTGCCAAAAACTCTGATATAAGTGAATTTCTCCTCCCCAAACCAAATCGCTACTGCAGTCAAATCTACAGCTGCTTGCTCGGATATTTTAGGGGCAGGCTTATTAAAAATTAAATAATGAATTGGTAACATAAAACCGTTGCAGATTTGGTACAGGTGGTGCTTATAACTAGTCTTCCAAAGTTTTTGATGATATATGTGAATGGGTGTGGGGTCTTGCGATGTCCACCTCCATCCCAGGACAGGAAATTCAGAATTAAAACACAACACATCCATAATATATGCACTATAGTAAAATGGCGGAATAACCCTTTCTGTGACACGATAGTCAGACCTGAAGTCAAGAATGGCTTCGACTAACTTGTCGGACAATATGACTGCCCAGTCCATGATTTCTCCACTGCATGCTGCCTCAATTACGGGAACCATTTCTATGGTGATATTGGCAGATTCATGCAATCCCCATAGCCTACACATCATAATTCCAGCATAACAGTAAGGTGAACACAGGGAGTCAACTGAGTACTTACCCGAAGTTTCATGCTTGTGTTTTGCTGGATTCTGTCTCCAGCCTCGAATAGGTTCAGATTCTGTCTCGTTTTCTTCTCGAAATTTCTCCAAAAATGCAGAATTATACTTCTTCTCTTCTCGTGGTAGGTGATACATTAGCCTTAGGTCTTCTGCTCGAAACAAACCGAAAACCCTCCCATCCGTAGATTCAAACAATCTATCGATAATTGGGAGTTCTTGGAGTGCCCACCTTACCACATCTGTGTAAGGAAGAACCTGCTCCCGAGCCGCTATTCTGTGTAGGAAGGAGTCAGCCAAATATTTTAGATTGGCATCAGATTTGCTAGTATTGTCGCATAAAATTTCCACTCCGGTCACCATTGGCCCTTCGGCTTCAATCAAATTATAAGTTCCTTGCCAAGCGGTCTTGTGGAGTCCTAAGCATGTTGTATCTGATATTAGTCCTTTGTTCTTCCCAGTTGGATCAGCGATAGTTAGCTCTACGACTGGTGGAGCAGTAGGCATTGTAGTCTTCTTGGATTTCTTTCCCATTCCACTTTCTTTTGTTTCTGTGAAAGAATTCTACGCAGAGTGAAAGATAAGTGCAACACATGCAACAGTATCATGAATTGAACAGAATGAAGTATATATATATCTTGGCGCATTCACAGTAATTAATCGACTTAAGGTGGCCTTAGGAGCAAATACGTGGATGGCTTCAAGCCTGTTTTTCTTATTAAATGGTCATTACGGCCTGTCAGTCTCATTAATTACAGTTGCTTCGATTAATGGATAAATGATTTATTTGAAGCATGTTGAGGGAGATTTGGCGATTTGAACACGGATGAGCGGCTTTTCCAAAGGATATGGCCATAATTACGAATAAATCAAATCAAACTACCTTTATGACTGTTACCTTGAGAAATGTACCATTTACCTTTCGTGAAATCGGGCATCGGGGAAATGTTAAGTCATTACATTGGTTTTGCTTGGAATCCCCGATCGTCGATATCCGATATTGCATCGTGTCGGGTATCGCTGGTAGTACCGCTTAGGATGACGGCATGGTGAATCACCGATTTCCGATAGCGATATTGCATCGCATCGGATGAGGATACGCTTAGTTGTGCTTTAGATGCTATCGTCGATTGCCGATTGCCGATTTCGCATCACATTGTAGCAAGGCTCATTACTTCGTGTTACTTTATGCTTTGCCGATATCCGATAGTGATTTCGCATCGGCGAAAACCAATATGTCCCTTACATTGTGTTTTCTTTGTCATTGCGATATGTGATCTTGCGTTCACTTTATCACAATGATAAAGATAAATCGTTTTATATCGGGGTTTTTGATTGGTTTTATTAAAAAGCCTCTTTGCGAAATAGAACTTTAAATTGATACCAATTTGAAACAAAAATTAAAAGGGACCCATTTCACATTATATTTTTTGGAATTTTAATGATATGAAATGGGGGGTTGTTTTAGGGCACAACAATTGGCGATTCGCTGGGAGAAGCAGTTATCTCTGAATAGTATAGAAATACTTAAACCTTTTCATAATAGAAATTTTATTCAAAAGGGAAATTTCTAATACAACTAGATATCGTTGCATTTTAAGGAAACAAAACTTTCTTCGCTAATTTCCTTTCTTGTTGAAAATAGATACATTCCAGATTTTCAAATTGGCACTTATTGGTTGATATTGATAAAATAGGAGACTATTCCAATCCAACTATTAAAATTAACTCATTTGCCATAGGTAGAGCCTCTGCTGCCAGCAAACGTCCATAGTCTCGGCAGGGATACCTTTTAACCATATCATTGTCTATTGTCCTGTTCACTTGAGAGCATGATTAACATAATGAATTCAAAATCATGTTTTTTTTTTTTACATTTGTTTTGATTTTCCTTTTCTGTTATTTTGTAAGATAAAAAGTCATTGCCCTGGTGTGGTGGCCAGTTGATTGACAATTCCATTCACTGGTAGTAATCTAACCGAACAAGCTGGCTCGTGATGAGACCCCTTGTCTTACAATTGAAGCCATTACCCTGTTTTGGTATGCAGTATTGGTAATGTCAGCCAAACTATTTTCCTACGATCATGGTAAGCAGGCTTGTGATAAGACCTCTCAACTTTTATATCTAGTATTCTTGGAATTACATCCTGAATAATCATGAACTTAAGTAAAATGGGATAGACAATTTTCCTCCTTAAGGTAGGATGGATGACAAGGTAAGAGTTTGAGATGTTGAATTTGGACTAGTTTCTATTTTAATATTGATAACCTTTTATAACCAATTTTGAAAAATCTGAAAAGATTTACAAGATTTATACTTCAAGAGGAGTTTACTAGGATTGTATTGTAATCTTAGAATGCAATTATAACTAATTTCCTAGAAATCGTTCCTTTTGTTTAATACTTCTAATTATTTTAAAAGTAAATATCACATTTCTTCTTTCTTAGAAACTCTTCACATATAGCAAATGTCAAATAGAAAATGCCTTACAGTTTTATTTTCTAGTTTTGCTACAAACTATAAAAATGCTATCTAAAAGGAGAAGCGGTTACCTCCTCAGTTGAAGAATTTCTTTAAGACTAGGCCATTAACAGTGAGAGAATCTCTCAACCCTGACAAATCTTGTAGCATAAAGGTCGAATGGCCTATCTTTTCACAAATTTGAAATGGTCCAAGCCACATTTTCTGGAATTTGGTGTGTTTGCCTTTATCTTCATGGGCTTTGTCCCATTTCAGGACTAAATCTCCAACTTGGAATTGCTTAGAACCAGATGAGATTGAATCAAATGATGCTTTGATGATCTGTTGATGTTTCGCATGAATAATTTTGGCCTTTTCTCTTTCTTCTTCTAATTTCAAGATTTGGTCATGCCTAAGTTGTAGAGAAGAATAAGGATTTTATTCAATAAATTGGACTAGAGCTAGGGAAGGAAGAATAAGATTTGTTGGTAGTACAGCTTCTTTTCCATAGACGAGTTTAAATGGGGAAGAACCTATAGAAGCTTTTTGCGTTATCCTGTCAGCCCATAGTGCAAATATTAAAGATTTGTGCCAAGTATTGTGATTCTGTTCGATAGTTCGCTTGATAATTTTAATAAGGTTTTTGTTTGTAGATTCTGCCAAACCGTTACCTTGAGTATAATAGTTAGCTGAATATTTGAGTTTGAAACCTCTTTTGATTGCGAAATCAAACATAGCATTGCCTGAAAAATATGATGCATTATCAAAAACAAGAGCGTTCGGGACACCAAACCTGGTAATGATGAATTGATCTATGAATTCAATAATGGCTTCAGATTTTTTTGTCTTTAACGGAATTGCTTCAACCCACTTGGTGAAGTAATCGGTAGCAGTAAGGATATACTTGTGCTGTTTGGAAGGAATTAGGAGTAATTTCTCCAATAATGTCCAATCCCCATTGCTCAAATGGTTGTTCAATGTTGACCGGTTGCAGGGGAAACTATGATTTCTTTTGTTTTCCACTCGCAGTTTGGCAACTTCGGCATTTCCTTACATGCTCATGAGCATCTCTAAACAAAGTGGGCCAGTAATATCTGGCATGGATGACTTTGTGAGCTGTTGTATCAGCTCTGAAGTGGCCTCTAGTTGGTCCGTCGTGTAATTCCTGCAAGAACTTTTGTGCTTCCTTTTTCTCAAGGCATCTTAGTAAAACAGAATCATAATTTTGCTTAAACAGAACATCATCAATAATGGTAAAATTCTTTGCTTTCAATCTTATGGCCCTTTTGTTTTTGTAGGACAAGTTAGGAGGTGCTTATCCATTTTTTAGGTAAAATATTAGATCAGCGTACTGTGATTCAGAATCTGTGGTACTTACCTGATTGATGATTTCAGGTTGATTAGTATCGCTTGATTTTGGAATGTAGGATGCGCCTGCCAATAACCTGCAAAAACCTTGACCTCTAACAGTCTTTGCCGGCTTTATTTCTATGTCGTATTCCTGAAGCGTTGTTACCCAATTTGCCCTTTTTTCTCCTAGTTCTCTCTGGATTAAAAGTTTTCTAACTGAGGAGAAAGGAACTATAACCTTTGTATGGGCTTTCAGCAGGAATGGTCTGTAATGTTTAACCGCTTTATACACAACAAAGGCTTGTTTTTCTACTTGAGAATAGTTCAATTCTGCACCTTGAAGATTTGAGCTATAGAATGAAATTGGTGCTTCCAAATTGTGATCATTGATCTGCGTAAGTACTGCGACGTAAGAAGAATCGGATGCGATGGTGTAAAATGTAAAATGATTAGAAAAATTTGGGGTGTTTAGAGCTGGGGCATCGATTATTGATTTCTTGATTAGTTCAAATGCTTCCTTCTCTGGTACTCCCCATTTGAAGACTGAATTTTTCTTAATCATATTTTGGAGTGGTAAAATAATTTGAGAAAAATTTGGAATGAATC
>APFE031601169.1:0-15582 GCA_000404065.3 Pinus taeda | reverse complement strand
GAATAAATCTTTTTACAAAATTAATTTGGCCTAAGAATGACTGCATGGATTTTTTATTATGAGGAAAAGGGATTTCAGAAATTTCATTAATCCTGTCTGGGTCGATATAAATGCCATCTTTAGATACAATAAAGCCTAGGAGCTTACCTTGATCAAGAGCGAAAAAAGATTTCTTAGGGTTCAGAGAAATACCATATTTCTTACAGCGTTGGAAGATTTGGTTCAAATCTTGCAAGTGATTGGATCTCTCTCTTGAAAATACAGTAATGTCATCTAAATAGACAACTACTGTTCTATTAATTAATCCTTTGAAAGTGATATCCATCGCCCTCTGGAAAGTGGCTTCTGCATTAATAAGTCTGAAAGGCATCTTCTGATAAGCATATGTTCTCCACTTTGTTCTAAAGGTGGTCTTGAGTTGGTCATCAGGGTGAACCAGAATTTGATTATACCCTGAAAATACATCCAAGAAGGACATTAATTCTGAACCAGCCACTCATTGGAGTATCTGCTCCATAGTGGGTAATGGGAAATTATCTTTTAGACTTGCTTTATTTAAATTCCTGAAATCAATACAAATTCTTATGTCGCCATTCTTTTTTCTGACTGGTACCATATTGGAGACCCAATTCGAATGTCGTACGGGAAAAATAATCTTAGCTTTTAAGAGTTTGTTGAGTTCAGATTTTATCTGACCTTCTAGGTTTGGGTGTATTTTTCTCAATTTTTGTTGAATTGGTTTCTCTCGGGAAGCATTGGGATAGTATGCTGAATAATAGATGTGTCATAAAATGCTTCCTTTTCCTCCATAGAAAGTCCCAATCCTAAGTTAATATTTTGAGGATTTTGTTCGGTGCCATGGTTTATTAATTCAAACCTTAAGGTAGAGCTCTGAAGTTTTGTATTAGATACATGTTTGAATCTGTCTTTAATATCGTAAAGGTCTTCAAGCTTTACTACACGCTTAGGGATTGAATTTTCTTCATGTTTACCTTGCATTTGAGTATCATGCTGATCTTCCTCAATGATTTGATTGTCATAGGATTTTTTAGAGGTCAGAAATTGTAAGATGTCTTCATCATGGTTAACCACTCTCCAATTGGTTACATTATCTGGAATGGATGGCCTAAAAAGTAATTCTACTAAAAACCTATCGGGACTATAGTCCTCTGAAGGGAGCAGCTTGGAAGCGACATTGGCCAGCAAATCAGCTGCGGAGTTCTGTGCCCTGGGTATGGAAGATATATTGAATGCTTGGAAATGGGATGTAAGTTCTTGTACCAGCGATTGATAATGCTTAAGATGGTTCGAAAGACAGTGAATTGTATTCCTTACCTGCTTAACAATTATTTCAGAGTCGCCAAAGACCTTTAAGTACTGAACTTTGAGGCGATTGCTTTATATAGTCCTTGGACAAGCGCTTCGTACTCAGCTGTGTTATTAGTGCATTCAAATTCTAATCTACAAGAAAACATTGTTTTTTCTCCTAGTGGGCTGACCAAAATGCATCCTGCTCCTGATCCTTCACTGGACTTAGATCCATCCAAATATAAAGACCAAAATAATGAATTATCTATAGTTTTTGTTACAATATTCTCAGTAACATTAACGCATTTAGACCTGTCGGTCTGTGAAAAATTTTCAATTTGTGATGCGAAATTGTCAACTGAGAAAGGGGATTGTTGGGCAACATAATTGTCGAAAAATGACTCTGAAGAATAGTTTCCTAGGATATTATTGTTGAACGCGACTGGCTGGTTTTCTTGTTCAAATTCTGTAACAGTATGGGTCATGTGTTTCTCTCGATCAATCTTTATTTGATTGGGCTTGCCCTTATAGGGGAGCCACATATGTGACCAAGTGGTGGAGATATACCCATGGAGTTTTTCAAACCAATCCCTGCTTAAAATCAATCCATAAAATTTAGGTATATCGGCGATTAGAATATCGATCCTTTGGACAATTCTTGGATCTGCCGATAACCTCATTGTTACAAAGTTTATTTCTCCTAGGACTTGAACTTTAGTTCTATCTAACTGCACAATGTGAATAGAAGACTTCTTGGGTGCTATATTCAGTTTGGAACAAACTGAAGCAGGCATTATATTGGAAGATGCTCCAAAATCAATTAAGCAGTTTTGCAGATTTTGATTATAAATTTCATAAGTCAGGAGAAAAGGAGGGGTATGGGAGTTTGATCTATCTCCAATCAGAATTGTGTCGGTTGCCTCAACTCTACCAGCATGGGGTTGTCTTGAATCACTTGCAGCTTTAGTGGTGGGAAGAGGGGAAGAAGGGACGGCATTAAACTCTTTGAGTAGTAATTTTTGCTGATGTTTTAATTTACTAAGTTCAAACATGGTGATGTTTGCCTTAGTTTTCTTCATGTCATCGACAATGTTGTAATCCATCGAGTCAGAAATTACTAAAGTCTTAGATGGTGAAGGTGTAGTGGAAGATGATGGCTGATTGTTTGTTACTGTTGCGGCTGGTTTTCTAAGGGGTACCTTTTCCTTTACAGTATTGGTTCCGGCACTCCTTTTCTTAGGATTAGCTTGGACAGTTTCGGGAGCACCTTTACTCCTTGCAGTGACAGGAAAGGCTTCTTGTTCGACATCAGTATCAGAATTAGGGAGTATAAGGTCCCACATTCCGTGACATTCAACTACTTCCTCTTCTTCTCCTTAAGATGGTATAATTGTTTCTTCCTCTTCTTCTTCCTCAGGATCCGATTCTGCATATGATATAACATTAGGGGGTTTGGATTCAGGTTTCTTGAAATTCCTATATGGTTTCTTCGTTGAGGATTCTGATACTTGTTTCTTGATTTCAACCATTTCGCTCGACATCGTTTTAAGGACTTTTTGAAGGCCCTCCATGTCATATGGATCCTTAATGTTCTTTTTCTTAGAGTCGTCTTTAAAGGACACTTTTTTAGATTTTCTTTCTTCCAAGGCAATTTTCTTTTCTAAGGCGATTACACTTTTTTCTACTGCGAGTGCTTCCTTCATATTCTCGGCTAATGTGGGTTGTTTGGCCCTATCAACGAATATAGCAATGTTTGAAGGCAAAGCGGTGATATACCATTCGCTTCTAACTTGTTCGCTTGGTTTATCATCAGTGGGGATCTTATTCAAGAGCTTGTTAAATCTGGAGTTGAACTCCTTGATGGGTTCTCTTGACTTGATCCTTAAGTTTGAAAGATCATGGACAAGTGTAGCTAAGGATCTGTCATCACCATATTTGGTGAGAAACTGTTCCTGGAAGATATTCCAACTCGTGATGGATCCAGAGGGTAAGGAAAAATACCAAGACCCTGCAGATCCTTGTAGTGAATAGGGAAACAATATTACTAGCACATCTTCTTCAGTGACTCCCTCTAGATTGACTGACACCATAAAATTATTAATATGTTCTTCTGCAGAAGTTCCAGCATCTGGATTGAATTTGGGTAACCATTTTTCAGGGTAATCGGGTAGTGGATGTAAAGGTGCAGGCATAGTAACTGCACCAGGACTTCTCCATGGTCTTTGGGCCATTTTAGGATTACCAACGTTCTCTTGTGGTGTTCCAGGTGTTTGAGGTGGAGGCGGAAGTACTGACTAAAAAGATTGTGATGCTTGAGATGAAGTCCCTTGGTGAACAACTATATGAAGTGGTGATGTGGGTGTATGACTTTGCACAGGTGATGATGAAATGGAAGATGATGGAGAAAGGGTATCGCTACCAGAACCTTCAGTTGTATTTTTGATCCTTTTCCTTTCGGGTAAAGGAAATTCAGGTGGCTCAATACCTAGCTTTTCACATTGGAGTCTGGTAAGATGAGGGGGTAAGTGAAATTGCGAAGTGTGACTGCCTTGTGATACTTCAGATCTAGGAGGGGATATTGAGAAGCCTTGAAGTTTCTAGATGATGGATTGAACTTTAGGGGACTCCGAACTTAAGTGTTCTGAAGTATGATGTAATTGAGCAGTAGTGGTTGATTCCTTTTCGTCTCGTCTGGATAATGGAGATTCAGAATGCGAACGAGCTATTAGAGGAGAGGTGGAGGGTGAGTTGCTCTTTGAATGGTTTGTAGGTGTTGGCTTACTCGCCATTCATAGCATATGCCCTCCTTCTAGTGCCAAAAATGTTGAGGCCTCGGAAATCGTTGCCACAACATTAAGGATAACCACCCGGTCCGGACCTTGGTACAACTCCTTTTCCGTTTGGAATGGTGGCTCCAACTGGAGATAACGGGACCAGTTTCCAGATAATGAAATAAAAGGGATGAATGGGTGATGAATAAATTACTTAGCTGATAGGCGAATGACTTATTCTATTAACAAAAATAGGGAAACTAATACTAATCCCGGGAACAACTTATTCATTCAGAATGTAGCGTTAAATAATCTTTATCTATTTATCAGGCATATAGATGACTCTGTAAAAATAAATAAAGGATGTTCAATCATTCAAAGATTGCTTCACATGAATAGTCACAATGAAGCGATGCATAAGAGATTACTACATTCACTGTTCATATCATCGATACATATATACGTCTAAAGGAGACATGTGATAACAACCAAATAGCGGAATGCATAAGAATGCTGTGAAAAACACATATATATAAGCGATAATAGCAAGAGCGATTTCAATAACAATTCATATAACGAAAAAGAATACAAACGCAGATAATAGTACCATGTGAGCTGTAGATCGATCTGAAATATCAATCGCTATTCAAAATTCCTTCTTCAACACAGGGATGCTTTCAAACAATGACAATAGTGCACATTTGCATAAAAGCTTTCCTTATCAAATTTGGAATAATTGGTCAAGTTTCATAAAAGAATATCCCTGAAGTTTAATAGTGCAACTTCAGGGTTTAAGTCATATACAAAACTTTTACGACCCTTTCTAAATGCATGAAAGGATCTTTAAATACTACTAAACTAAAAAGACTTATGAAACAAAATCCTACTAAATTGGTATCAGTAAATCTGGTCTACTTCTCAGGGGCGATTTGGCAGTCGGTGAAATGAGTCATGCCTCAGGTTGTTTGCCCTTAAACATTAGCTGGCTTATCGCGAGCATTGGTTCTACTTGTGGCGGTTTGTTGAGGCGTAAACTGAATTGGGCGGCGAAGGTGGCATCCTGGATGTCGGGTATAATATAACCGACAGCATCGGTTAGGCACTTCAAGACGGCTCTTTGGCTGTATGGTTTGATTAAAAAGAACTAATACGCATCCCATGTCAGACTGTTGACTCCAGCGATCAATCTTGCGCTTTTCTCCAAGTCCGGATAGCATGAATGCTCCAATATATTTGCTATTGTTAATTGACCTGGAGTGCATTGGGAAATTATGTTAGATAAATACAATGTATTATTTACTAATTCAACCAAATTTCCACTGATTTTCCTGCATCTAGAGGTCGCTCTTTCTGCTTTCATCAGTTGTGATTTCCATTCTGTGAACAATATTTCTTTGTGCGATTCTAGAATTCTGGGTAGATTAGCCGCCCGACCTACATCTGAATCCTGCCATTCTATAAAGTTTGTCAGTGTTTCCTCTTCTTGATCCAAGTCAGCCCTTGCTTTGTCTACCTTTTCACTTATGGACGCTGACAATTCGCACAATGGTTCTGCTCGTATGAGATGTTGACATAACAACTTAAGTTGATTAATCAATCCCTTATTTAGTTGGAGCGCTTCTGCTTTAAACTCATCTATCTTAGGGAGATTTTTCGTTTGCTCAATTTTAGTGGTCAATTGAGCGATTTGTTCATCTTTTGCTTTTATTGTTCCCTCAGTCAATATTCTTAACTGCTCCAGTGCCGCTGATAGCTCCTTCTGCCTTTGTATTGCGCCTTCATCTATCCTCTGTTTTTGCTCTTGTAATTGCTTAACTAGCTGGTTATTGTTCTGCTGCTGTACTAGCAATTCTTTCTCGGCATGCTCTGCCCTCTGCTGAACTTCTGATAGTCTCGCCTGTAGTGAAGAGATATCCTGATCCTTTGCTTTCAAAAAATTGCTCACCTCCATTGCTTTATCAATAGTCGCCGCCGAATATGCTCCAGCGAACTTTGATAGCTTGGTTAAGTCATCGGAGGGGTTGAATTCCTCTTTCCAGACAACATTGCCCGTTACTGTTAGTTCAGGGAATGGGGAAGGTTGATAAGTTCTTCTCCTTTTCCTCTGTCGCTTTACGATGGCTTTATCCTTGGGGCTGTAAAATATATCTAAAGGGGGGATCTCTTCAATTTGCAAAATGATCTCTCCCGTTGGATCTTTAGGAATTATCTCTAGTTCTTTTGTTTTGGGTAGGCCGCTGGTTTCACCTGAAACTGGTTTTGATGTCTCTTCCTTTGTATCGCCTTCCTTTGAAACCTCATCATCTTTTGAGCACTCTAAGTTATTGATGATTGTACTGAATTGATTCCATTGCTGGAGAAAATTTGGATCAACTAATGGATCATGGTTACCTTTAGAGCTGCTCTCCTCTTGGGTCTTTGCTTGGGTTTCTTCTTGTTTCTGTGCATTTTCCTGAGTTACCTCCAGCCTTTGGCTATGTGTCTCCTCCTGCTCTCTTGATGTAGTAGGAGGTGGTGTATTATGTTTTTGTTCAGACTTGCTTGACCTGGTTGCTGTCGGTACAGTTGCTAATAGATCTAGAGGCAGAGTTTGCAACCTCTGTTCTCTAATTCTGTTAAACTCAACTAGCCCTTCATCATTATAAAAATTTCGGGCAAGTGACTTGACTTGATACAGTGATTCGGCTGATGCGAACAAGTCTTCGAATCTGTCTTCTTTGTGCTCGACCTTGGCCAATTTGGCCTGGTCGAGCGCATTGTAAGCGATCTTTTTTGGATCATACTGCCTCCTTGGCAGAGTAGCCAGGGTGACAAAATTCATTTTCCCGGCTTCCTTCTCTGCATGCTTGATGTCATGCAGGGTATACATTCCAATTCACAATGGAAAGAAGGCCAAACATGTTTTTTAGCTCTTTTCAAGGTTTGGGTAACCCCTTCAGCGCTGATTTGATAAGCTACCTCCCTGGCAAGTAACTTATCAGGGATGTAGAGTGGTAGCACATGTGGCTTAGCCTAACTACCAAAAACTCTGATATAAGTGAATTTCTCCTCCCCAAACCAACTCGCTACTGCAGTCAAATCTATAGCTTCTTGCTTGGATATTTTAGGGGCAGGCTTATTAAAAATTAAATAATGAATTGGTAACATAAAACCGTTGCAAATTTGGTACAGGTGGTGCTTATAACTAGTCTTCCAAAGTTTTTGATGATATATGTGAATGGGTGTGGGGTCTTGCGACACCCACCTCCATCCCAGTACAGGAAATTCAGAATTAAAACACAACACATCCATAATATATGCACTATAGTAAAATAGCAGAATAACCCTTTCTGTGACACAATAGTCAAACCTGAAGTCAAGAATGGCTTTGGCTAACTTGTCGGACAATATGACTGCCCAGTCCATGATTTCTCCACTGCATGCTGCCTCAATTAGGGGAACCATTTCTATGGTGATATTAGCAAAGTCATGTAATCCCCATAGCCTACACATCATAATTCCAGCATAACAGTAAGGTGAACATAGGGAGTCAACTGAGTACTTACCCGAAGTTTCATGCTTGTGTTTTGCTGGATTCTGTCTCCAGCCTCGAATAGGTTCAGATTCGGTCTCGTTTTCTTCTCGAAATTTCTCCAAAAATGCAGCATTATACTTCTTCTCTTCTCATGGCAAGTGATACATTAGCCTTAGGTCTTCGGCTTGAAACGAACCGAAACCCCTCCCATCCGTAGATTCAAATAGTCTATCGATAATTGGGAGTTCTTGGAGTGCCCACCTTACCACATCTGTGTAAGGAAGAACCTGCTCCCGAGCCGCTATTCTGTGTAGGAAGGAGTCAGCCAAATATTTTAGATTGGCATCAGATTTGCTAGTATTGTTGCATAAAATTTCCACTTCGGTCACCATTGCCCTTCGGCTTCAATCAAATTATAAGTTCCCTACGAAGTGGTCTTGGGGAGTCCTAAGCATGTTGTATCTGATATTAGTCCTTTGTTCTTCCTAGTTGGATCAGCGACAGTTAGCCTTGCGGCTGGTGGAGCAGTAGGCATTGTAGTCTTCTTGGATTTCTTTCCCATTCCACTTTCTTCTGTTTCTGTGAAAGAATTCTGCGGAGAGTGAAAGATAAGTGCAACACATGCAACAGTATCATGAATCGAATAGAATGAAGTATATATATATCTTGGCGCATTGACAGTAATTAATCAACTTAAGGTGGCCTTAGGAGAAAATACGTGGATGGATTCAAGCCTGTTTTTCTTATTAAATGGTCATTACGGCCTATCAGTCTCATTAATTACAATTGCTTCGATTAATGGATAAGTGATTTATTTGAAGCATGTTGAGGGCGATTTGGCGGTTTGAACACGGATGAGCGGCTTTTCTAAAGGATATGGCCTTAATTACGAATAAATCAAATCAAACTGCCTTTATGACTATTACCTTGAGAAATGTGCCATTTACCTTTTGCGAAAGCGGGCATTGGGGAAATGTTAAGTCATTGCATTAGTTTTGCTTGGAATCCCCGATCGCCAATATCCGATATCGCATTGCGTCGGGTATCGCTGGTAGTACCGCTTAGGATGAGGGAATCATGAATCACTGATTGCCAATAGCGATATCGCATCGCATCGGATGACGATAAGCTTAGTTGTGCTTTAGATGCTATCGCCGATTGCCGATTGGCGACTTCGCATCGCATTGTAGCAAGGCTCATTACTTCATGTTACTTTATGCTTTGCCGATATCCGATAGCAATTTCGCATCGGTGAAAACCAATATGTCCCTTACATTGTGTTTTCTTTGCCATTGCGATATGCGATCTTGCAATCGCTTTATCGCAATGATAAAGATAAATCGTTTTATATCGGGGTTTTTGATTGGTTTTATTAAAAAGCCTCTTTGCGAAATAGAACTTTAAATTGATACCAATTTGAAACAAAAATTAAAAGCGACCCATTTCACATTATATTTTTTGGAATTTTAATGATATGAAATGGGGGATTGTTGTAGGGCACAACAGGGTGCCACAGGAAGCAAAGGAGAAGGTATCGAACTCCTTGCTATAGTCTAGACTAATTAAAGTGGGAGCTTCCATTAGCTCTTTTGATGGCTTCAAAATATCTTCTTACTGCATCAGTCCATTTGATCTCTGACCCCTTTTTCAACATAGAGGTGATGTGTTTTACCAATTCTACAAAATTAGGATAAACCTCACAAATTTATTTTTCCCAAAAAGGATTCGATATTCTTTTTTGATCTTGGAACTGACAAGGCCTGTATTGCTTTCACTCTTGCTGGGTCAATCTTGACACCTGCAGTAGAAACAATGTGTCCTAGAAGCTTGCCCTCTTCTAGAGCAAACTACGACTTCTAAGGATTCACTAATATCCCAAACCTCCTGCACTTCAAAAACTCTTTCTTTAAATGTTACAAATGATCTTGATGGCTACTGGAGTATACTATTATATCATCTAGGTAGACAAGGACAAACTTATCCTTCTCTCCTATAAATGCTATATCGATGGCTCTATGAAAGGTGGCCCCAACATTCATTAGACCAAAGGGCATCTTAGAGTACATAAAATTTCCCCAAGGAGTGGTGAAAATAGTCTTTTTTTGGTCATCTGGATGTACAAAAACTTGGTTATCCCCTGAAAATCCATCCACGAAAGACATAACGTTCGCTCCTGAGACTTTCTATAGCAAATGTTCCATCTTTGGTAGGGGATAGTTGTCCTTTGTGGAAAATTTGTTCAGGTTCCTAAAATCAACACACAACCTGATTTCTCCACTTTTCTTCCTCACCACTACCAATTTGTCTACCCACTTTGAATACGTCAAAGGAAATATGATTTTGGCAGCCAACAACTTCTTGATTTCTTTTACAATTAGAGGGAGGAGCAAAGGATTAATGGGTCTCAACTTATGTTTGAAAGGAATGGTGTCTTTCTCCAATTTAATCTTATGCTAGATGATATTTTTGTCATAAGTTTTAAGGTCTCTGTATTCCTAGGCAAAGACATCAGCAAATTTCTTCATTAAGGTGCAATACTCAGAACTTTAGGCAGCAGACAAGTGTGTGGATAGATTTATATACTTTGGATGATCTAGACTCCCTATGTTATGTCTATGGACTACAGAATGATTTCCTTTTTGGGAAATCTTATGAGGCACATTGTTATGGTCAAACAACTTCACTAGAGACACTAGCCCTTTACGTATATTATTGTTAGGCAACTGTACAATGTTGTCTTAGCCAATTCGGTTCCTTAGCTGGGGCTAGGGACATTCCTCCAAGGTTTCATTCTCTTAATCAACTTGCATTACAGAGAATTCATCAATGACTTGTAGAAACCTCTTTACTTCATCATCATCCTCAAAAAATTTCCAGTGCTAAACGTTATCAGGAAAGGATGGTCCATATTTTACCTGGACTTGATAAGATAATCTAGGGGGCATGGGAGGGATGAATGTGCTAGCAGAAACAGTAAGGGAATTAGCAAGCTAATTTTTCACTCTGGGAATATATGACATACAAAAGCTACCAAAAGAGTCTTTGAGTCCCCATACCTCATCTCTATATGCTTTCAACCTTGGGTGCCTTGCTTTGAACATTCTGGTCACTTGTTGAATGATGAGATCAGCATCTCCAAATACCTTTATGTCTCTGATTCCTATGTCTTTGGCAGTGTTTAAGCCCAATATCAGAGCCTCATACTCTATTATATTGTTGGTGACATGAAAAGTCAGTTTAAAAGACAAATGTATGCTTTCCTGTTTTGGAGACACCAGCACCACTCATGCTCCTGCAGTTTCCTATGAACAGGTTCCATCAAAGAACACATCCCAGGCTTGTGTCCCTTCCTCTTCCATGGCCTGGCATACTAGTTTCTTGAGCTACACCGAGGTCCTCAGGGATTCTTCAATTTCAAGAATACACGCTCCAAAATCAGTGTCCACAGTGTAAATGGGATGATTAGTGGGATTCTTTTCATCACTGATGATATAGGCTAGTTGGGCTTCCCTGTATAGTCTTCTTCTTTCTCCTCCAAAACCTGGGACGGTGGCATAAGACAAATCATTTTGCAATGTCCCACCCAACCTCTTAATCCACCCTCCGGAAAGTATCATACCAAACTTGGGGGGACATCTGCTACCACAATATTCATCATCATGCTTTTCATGGGCAGCTAAGTTAGGGTGACAACCAAGTCTTTGATTAACCCCAAAAATTTCACCTTCCTCGAATAAAAGGAGAACAAGTCATAAGAAGGTCTGGTAATATTAAGGCATAAATCTTCAATGAAAACTTTGGGCATTAGGTTACGGCTGACCCCTATGTCCAGCAGACAGTTGTGGAGGATTTTGTCATGAATGGTAAAGGAAACATAAAATGACGGGGAATTGTCTTCAGCAGGTTCAGTCATTAGGCTAAGCACTACTGTAGGTTTATCATCTTGTAAATTCACCTAGTCATTGGATGTTTGTGTGGCTTTCAGCTCAAGAGCATCAAGGATGGGCTACTTAAAGACCTCACTCTTTACAAGTTCTATCAGAGGTACATATAGTTTTATCTTCTGGAATTTTGATTCAAAACTAAAAGGGGAAGGGGACTTGTCAGGGCCTCTTACCTCTTCAGCTGATGTTTTGAGGATGATGGGATCAGCTGTCAGTCGCTTTTGCTTGTTGCTCTGCTGCTCTGCGGGGAGATCAGCTCTTTGAGCAATATTATCTTTGACATTACTCATTATTGACTTCAAGTTATATCTTTGTTGGTCTTCAGTTTGTAGAATAGCTTCTCTGTCCCACTCTTGACTGGTCTGGTCCTTTAGTAATGACTCCTTGTAGGCAGCTAATGTCAAAATGGTAGCATTGCCCTTGTCTTCCATGCAATGAATCTCATACTCCTCATCAAATTGCTCGTCGTCCATGACTATTTTCTGGAAAGGATTCTGAACCATTTGTTCTTCATTGGCCTCTTTTCCCCTCTTAAGTGATCTACAATTGTTCATTTGTTCTTCTGAATGGATTTGGATTTCTAGGATCAAATGTATTAGGAAGCCTTGTTTTCCCAAACCTCTTCTCAACCTTCAGTTTGGATATTTCAATAGCTAATGACTCTATCATTTTAGTCATTTTTTCTATTTTGGGTTCTGAAGAAGAAGAAGAAGAAGAAGACTCACCTCTCTGCCTCCTTCTATCAACATGTCCTCTGAGTTTCTCTGCAACGATGATATTGGATTCCACCTCCAAGGCTACATCTTGTATTTCAACTAGAGAAGCACATCTTCTCTCTCTTAATGGTAGGCAGAAATCAGAATCAAAGGCATTGGCATAGATGAGCTTGGTAGAGGTAGGGGTAGGCTTCAATTTAGCTAGTATCTTGTTATACATACGATTGAATCTTTTATTAAAGTTAGACAATGACTCCCCAATTTCCCTTTTCAGGTTTCCAAACTCAATATGGTAATATAGCAGCTCTTTCTTATCTCCCCAAAGCTTTAAAAACACATCATCTAATGCCTAAATGTCTGCTATAGACCTAGGGGCCAGCTCTCTAAACCACTTTCTAGCATCTCCATGAAGGCTTTGGACAAATACTTTCATCCACACACCATCTTCACTGATATCTAGGTTATCAACATAGCTATAAAAAGAGTCAAGGTGGTCTTCAGCTATTACTCCCTCTGTACCAGTGAACTTAGGCATTTATTTCTGATATTCTCCTATAGGCATAGCATTCAAAGGAATAGGTAAGACCAGGAGTCCATACCTAGCAGCTATGATTCATTCCATTTTGGTGGGTGCTTGTGGGCTTGCCATGACTGGGGTAGGTGGAAGGGTATTAGCTATTTGGATGATAGAAAGCTGAGAAATGAATGATAAGGCTGAAGGAAATTGATGGACTATAGGGGAGGTTTTATGTGGGCTAATATCTAAAGGGGAACTTATTGAACAAGGAGCTTTATCAATCTCTGAGAGTATTTCTTCACTGATAGTGCCAGGCTCTATATTTTCAACATGTGCATGCTCAATTACAAGCCTTTCTCGCAAAGATACATAAGATTGTTTAAGCTTACCTAATCCTAATGATCCTTTTCATGATATCTTGCTTTGCTTGACAATCTTCTTAGCGTCAGGCATTGGGTCACTTGGTGATTTTTGAGGATTTCTCCAAGTGTGTCTCACAAACTGAGCGAGAACTGTGATGTGGACTCGCCAAAAGGTAAGTCCTCCAGTAGAGTCACCAGATAGATGATTACAACCAAAAATGTGTCCAGACTTTGTCTATCATCAAAAATAGATGCATGTTGTTCTCCTAGAGAAGCTGAGCTTCAATCTCCTCTCCCTAGAAATGGAACCAATTATGTTAGGATTCCAAGAAACTCTCCTAGGTTGTAGCTCAGAGATGCCTGGTAACATATAAATTAAACTATTGTTGTAAATTTTAATGGAAGGAATTATGGATTGGTTCAAGCCAGATAACCACTTCTACTCTATTTCACTCTAGAAATGCATGAACACCCTCAGATTACAAGGCTTTAGACCACCAATGCTCACAGATTAGATATTTAGGTGAATATGGAGAATACTAACCACACTAGCAGATACACAAGACCATTTGATGGCTGGTTGCAACTAGTACAGAAACCTGCAAATCTAACCTATTAATGTAGAGACATGATGACATCTCTCCTGCATTAGATAGAATGGAACCTGAGCAACCTATTCAGTGATGCATTCAAGATTCTAACACATAGATAAGATGACAATTATCTAGTGCTAAACATCAAGAGATCAACAACACAACATATCGGGTACAAGCCTAGAACAGAGGAACATGGACAGTGAGAAGTTAACAACAAAAGAAGCTTGTATTTGCTAAAAATGAAGATGAGACACTACAAGTGACAAAATGTCTATAGTCTCTAGAGTTGAACCTTACATCAAATGCAAACCTTGATTCCCTCTTGCTCTTGGATATTTATAAGTTTTTATTACTGTTGAGCCTCAACCTTGCACCTTCCTACACACACTCTTAACCCTCATACTCCACTCGCTTCACTCATCTAGTGGTTGAATCATTGCATTATAGTTTAAAAAGGACTGTTTATATGGTTTTCTAACTATACTGATGTCTGTTGTTTGGTTTAGTCTTTTGTTCATGCAGCTACGGAAACTTGTCAGTTTTCGCAGCCAGCACAGGATTCCGCAGCTATTTTGTTAAAAGCTATGCCTCAAGTGTCTTCTGAAGGAACGGGTTACATGGGCAAGCTCTAGATGGCATGTACATGGATCGTGTCCCTTCGAACTAGCCAAATCATCCATTAGAGGCCGCAGTCAACCAAAGTCAAAGACGTGGCCAACCAAAGAGTCCAACGGTGGCATGTTACTGTTATAGACACGTGAATGATACGTGGCCTAGTTCCCAGCTCACGGAGGCTCCAGCGCACCTGAGGATCGTTCTTGAACAATAAATCTAACAGCCAACCACTCCAAATATTTACGAAGCATAACGACAGTTACACTAGATCTTGGCTGCAGAGATCTACGTGTCTATGGCACGCAGTTAATAGCATAAGTAGTTGATTAGTTAACTGTAGAACTTTTACATTATAAATAACGCATTGTCAAACGCTGTAAAGAGACTTTTGGGATGCATAGAATTTCTGAACTGTTATGTAATTCCGCACGCTGCTGGCTATTTTGTCACCCCACTATTTTATATGTTGCTGATTTGAATACATGAGTAGACCTTTCTGAAGATAGTCTTGTGATTATTTGAGTGGCTGAAGTGGCAGAGGGCCCCTGCACGCTGAAGCCCTGTAAAGTATTAGTTTAGTTTCATTATGCTTTTGTTTTATTGTAAGCTTGTACATAATATGTTGCTTTATGTTTCTGTTGTTCATATCTTTATCTTTGTAAACTGATCAGTGATTTTTGCAGGTTCTCTTAGGCAGCCTGGGCAATCTTTCATTTTCTTTAATAACTTTTGGCATATGTGAACATCTTGTCCTTCCTGCTAATCTTTATTTTCTGCAATTTACATTCAGCATTGTCCTTTTCAAGTTGTTATTTGTTTATTTCTTTTTCTGCTAAATTAGATGTCATACTGCTTAACAATTTATGATTTCTTTCTGTGGTCAAATGACTATATCAGCGGGAGATTAGAAGATCACTAACTGTAGTGTGATTTAGTTGTCATATTACTTACTCATAGTTGCTTTCCATAAAGTAGATTGAGCTGAATGGTAAAGAACTAAAAGAGTCTAAGTAGTGTGATTAATTTCTTTTTACATTTAGTTATCATATTGCTTGTTATGTTCATGATTACTTCCCCAAGGTAGATTGAGCTGAGGGGTAAAGGATTTGAAGAATTCAAGTAGTGTGATTAGTTTCCTTATGCAATTTACTTTCTTGAACAATTAAATATCATATTGCTTGTTATGCTCATGATTACTTCCCCAAGGTAGATTGAGCCAAGGGGAAAAGGATCTAAAAA
>APFE031601165.1:0-37963 GCA_000404065.3 Pinus taeda | reverse complement strand
TAATAATATTTGACTGCTCTATAATTAGACTTGACAGTGTCACCGTTGTTGTCTAAAAATAGAAGTCAATCTATTTTTTCCAACTTGACCAATCATCCATAAATAGCATACTGCAACTCATAGACATGATCCATATGTCTAAAAATAGACATAGTCTAAAAATAGACTTTGCGCCATAATTTGCCTACAGGTCCACTTAGTGAAGGCAACTCTTTTCACTAAGCTCCATCATCTTGTTGCAATCTCAACACTCCCTCTCGACAAGATATGGATTATCAGTAACCCCTATCCTGCCTCGGTGGTATTCAAATTTTCTCCTGGTGAGAGCCTTTGTTAGAATATCAACATCGTGATCCTTCGTTGGAATGTATGAAAGTAACATGATCCTCCGCTGCACACAATCTCTGATATGATGGTACCTGATGTCAATGTGTTTAGATCTATCATGAAATACAAGATTAGCCGAGAGTTTAATGCGACTCTGGTTATCACAGTAAATCACATTAGGATCCAAATGAGAACCGAACAAACCAACCAGAATCTTCCTCATCCATATAGCCTTGCATGCAACCAAACTTGCTACCATATACTCGGTCTCTACTGAACTGAGTGCCACGGATCTTTGCTTTCTGTTGTACCAAGAAACTGTTGTCGACCCAATACTGAAGACCCCTCCTGATGTGCTCTTTCTGTCCATTGGGATCCCTGCCCAATCTGCATTTGTGAAGCCACATAGCTTCACCTCATCCTCCTGTATGTACCATAATCCATATCTCGATGTGCCTCTCAAATAATGCAATACATACTTGCCCGCCTTCCAGAAGAGCTTGGTAGGCTTGACCATAGCTTGTGAAAGCTAGTTAACTACATAGCATATATCAGGTCGTGTGTTGACCAAATACATCAGCGACCCCACCAACTGTCGATAAACAGTGGCATCCACTTCTTCTTCCCGAAGTGGCATCGTCCTTCCTCCAACCTCCAGGAAGAGGAGTATCAACAGGCTTGCAGCCATGCATGTTGAACTTCTCCAGTATCTCCCGAGCATACTTGCCCTGAGAAACAAACAGTCCACCACTGTGCTGCCATATTTCCAGTCCTAGGAAATAGTGAAGGAGGCCCAAGTCCTTCATCTCAAACTCTGTAGCAAGATCCTTCTTGCATGACAGTATCAACAGCTCATCACCCGTTAGAATCAAATCATCAACATACAGTACAATGATAAGCAACTTACCCTCCACCACAATCTGGTATAGGTTAGGATTCGCCTTGCTCTTGGAGAATCCAAGTCCTGTGAAATAGCTGTCTATTCATGTGTACCAAGCACGTGGTGCTTGCTTCAACCCATACAGTGCTCTCTTGAGCCTGCACACATGCAACTCGCTGCTGAAGACCTCAAAGCCTTCGGGATGCTCAATGTAAACCTCCTCCTCAATGACTCTGTTGAGGAACACAGTCTTCACATCCATCAGATGAATGTGCCATCCCATCTGCGCTGAGAGAGCTAGAATCGTCTGTATGGAAGAATACCTTGCGACATGTGCAAAGGTCTCCTCATAATCGATCCCCTCAATCTGTGAAAAGCCTCGGGCAACAAATCTTGCCTTGTACTTCTCCACACTCCCGTCAGCTGCCTGCTTAACTTTGTAGATCCATCTCGAAACCACCACTGATTTCCCTTCCGGTCTAGGAACAATCTCCCATGCACTGTTTCTGACAATAGAATCATACTCTTCCACCATGGCGTCTACCCATGCGGGATCCTCCACAGCTTCCTCGAAAGAGGATGGCTCAGTCACAACACACTTGCTCATATGAGCCATGTATCCAGTGTACCGATCTAGTGACTGTGTCTGCCTGCGTTGGGCTGTAAGTGGTCCTACAACTTTCTCTGCATCTTGAGTCGGTCACCAGCTTCTGTCAAGCGCTTTCACCCTCTGATGGTTGGCACTGCTTGAGTGGTCTCTTCCACTCCATGAACCTCGTCCTCTGGCTGATCCATGTCTTGAAGCTCATCCTTAGGAACTAATAGCTCCTCATCTACATGCAAGTGTAGCTCCCTCTCAAGCGAACACTTCATGGCTTTCTCCTCATGAAATTTTATATCCCGTCGCACAATAGTTTTACCACTGTCTGGAAAATACACACGATAGTTGTGGGGCGTATCAGTGTATCCCAAAAATATCCCAACCTATGCGGTTGGCTCCAACTTCTTCCTGGCATCCTTCGTCACATGCATGTAAACGTTAGCACCAAAAATCCTCAAATGAGAAAGATCAGGCTTCTCACCATAATAAGCCTCCTCGGGTGCACTCATGCCAAGCATCTTATGAGGATAATGGTTCTACACATAAACTGTTGTATTGCATGCTTCTGCCCACAAGTGAAAGGGTAGGCCCTGATCATGCAACATCGCCCGTGCAGCACCCATGATCATTCTGTTCTTCTGCTCAGCTACCCCATTCTGTGGTGGGATATGGGGAGCTATGAGCTCTCTTCAAATCCCTTCTGCATTGCAGAAATCCTTGAACTCATCCGAGATGTATTCACCACCATTATTTCTCCTAAGAGTCTTCACATTCTTCCCCAACTCCTTCTCGAACAGTGCTTTGAATTCATAGAACTTTGAATATGTCTCGCTCTTCATCTGCATGAAGAAGATCCAACACATACGATAGAAATCATCAACAAAAATCACATAATACCTGTGTTTTGCTGTCGAAGCAACTGAGAAAGGTCCACACACATCTGTGTGAATTCTCTCAAGGATCGTCGTGGCACAACTATCCTTCTCATGAAAGGTGGATTTCACAAACTTCCCTAAAGTACACCCCTTGCACTGATCTGAATGCGCAACTGTGCCTATAGGAAGCCCTATTCTGATCTTCTGCAGGATATTCAAGGCTCCATGGTGAAGGTGACCCAATCTCCTATGCCACAAATCACCATCATCCTGGCTCACCAATCTATCTGCCTTGCCTAGCATTGCTTCACATCCATCTACATGCAACTGATAAAGGTTCCTTACTCGAATCCCTATCTTCCGGGTCTCACCAGTTGTCTTGCTGCACAAGAAAGCTTTTCCCTTGCTGAAAACAACATCATACCCCTTGTCTTCTAACATCACCACAGAGATAATATTCTTCTTCAATCCTGGAACATGCATGACTTACTTCAATATGAAGGGTTTACAAGACTCCCTCTCAAAGAAAATGGTACCAATACCTGTCTCACTGTATCTACCATCATCGTCCATCTCGATGTGCACTCCAAGATCTTTGTCCTCCAGATCAGAAAAAAAATCTCTATCTCTCGTCATGTGAAAAGATGCACCACTGTCCAAGAACCACACCGATACCATCACACTTGAAACCAAGCATGTGATCAATGAAAAATCAAGCTCAAACTGTGAGGCTAGAACCTCTCCTGTTGCAGATCCAGTAGCTTTCTTGTTCTTCTTCTTCTGCGGACAATTAGCGGCATAGTGTCCATGTTGGTGACAGTGAAAACACTTCACCTTGGACATGTCCTGCTTCTTTCCTTTCGCACCAGACTGAGAAGCTTTCTTGCTCTTCCCTTTCTTTGCTTTAGTATCCAAAGCGCAATTTTCTTCATCAGCTCCCTTTGATGAAGATCTGTCCCTAGTACTCCACCTGATCTCCTCCCGCACAAGATCTGACCACAGCCTTTCCCATCCTAGCAATTTCTCCCGACCATTGATAGAGTCCTGATAGGAATGAAAACTCTTTGGAAGACCAAGGAGAGCTAAGCTCACCAAGTCCTCATCATCGATAGTAACCCCCACACTTCCCAGCTCATCTCGACACTGAGTGAACTTTGTGAGATACTTGGGCATACTATCACCCTTCTCGCATTTGATTTTTTTGAGTTTATCTTTGAGCGCCAGCTTCCTCTAATCGCTCTTGCTTTGGAATAATTTTGTTAACGATTTCCACATCAAATATGGAGTAGCCTTTCCATGGAGGCTGGACACAATGTGATCCTTCATGCCCTCCAACAGAATCCTTCGACATTTTACAATCTTCTTTTACCAAGCATCAGCTTGAGTAGCATCAGTAGGCTTTGGGACATCCGTCTCTATGAACTCCTTTAGCCTGTTATCATCCAATACTGCCTCCATCCTATCCTTCCATGCAATATAGTTCATACTACCCTTAAGGGCATACTCCAATCGCAATCCTGTGAAAGACATCTTAGTTTTGACAGCAAGAAAGCACTGCTGCAAATTCGAATTCCACCAACTCCAACTCAACCGCTTCCGATCTAGAATTCGTGAGAACAAGGTATTTCTTGTACAGATATCGACTGTATGGGCATTCATGGATATCTCGCCTTCCAAAGGAAGGATGAATCCAAAGGCTACCTAGCCCGATTACAAACTCTACCTGAAGAAATAGAATGTAAACACTTCCTGAATAGTAGATCTGATGATTAACAGCTCTGATACCATGTAGAAATTTTGAATAATAAACACATACTCAATCGAGATTATCCTGATCATGTACTATTGTAGAATACATGCACAATACATAAGCTCCTCTACGTTGATCATCAATATAGCAGCATCAATAACAATAAAACATCAAGAGCATCCACACATTAACACAGTATGTAACTCGGGGAAAGCTTACAGCTGAAAACCCCACACTATCTGTATATTAATGATTGAGAACATGTAACATTGCAATAGTCAATACTTCTCACAAGTATCCAGCACTCTCTCCACCTATTACACACAATACAGCTCAGATGTAATCTCCAAATCTATTCCACTGCTTGCCTGCCTCCACTGTTCAATACCTGATCAAGAATGGATAAGAATGGTTGAACCAAACTTGTATTTACCTTAAAATAATCACTCACACTTGGAATCACATGAGAAAAGGCTATAATGACTTGGTATTGGCCAATTCTCATTGGCATAACTCAATCCCATTGATTGTGCAAATCCTCATGCACAACTATAGTCACAACTGATAGCAATCTGATCCTCTAACACCTGTCCCTGCTAAACTGAACAGGCATTGACATGAAAATGAGTTAACTGATGTATTCTTTAGTTGCATTATGAGTTAATAATTAGTTTAACAACTCATCATTAGTGTATTTGCAGTTAGACTAATTACAACTAGTTTAAGCAAGTCAAACTGAACACAACTCCATCAACTCCACAATCAACTCCACCAAACTCAACTGATTGAGTTCTAACTGAAGTCATGCATGCAACAACTCAACTGACCCACAAAGAAAACATATTTCCTTTTGACAGCTACATGTGCCACATCTGTAGCTCAAACTGAAGCGCTCCAAGAGAATAAGATAAAGTTCATAGTCTAAATATTATTATAAGTTAATAATATTTGACTGCTCTATAAGTAGACTTGACAGTGTCACTGCTGTTGTCCAAAAATAGAAGTCCACCTATTTTTTCCAACTTGACCAATCATCCATAAACAACATCCTGCAACTCATAGACATGATCCATATGTCTAAAAATAGACTTTGCGCCATAATATGCCTGCAGGCCCACTTAGTGAAGGCGGCTCTTTTCACTAAGCTCCATCATCTTGTTGCAATCTCAACAGGGGTTGAGCAATGGTAGTTGACTCTTCTTCTTCTCGTTTGAAGAATGGAGTTCCATTATGCAAAGGAGAGGTCGGAGGTGAGGTGGAGGGAGATTTACTTTCACAATGGGTTGTAGGTTTAGGTTTTCTCACCATTCATAATTCATGTCCTCCTTCTAGTGCCAAAAATGTTGATGCCTCGAAAATTGCTGCATCAACATCGGGGAAAACCACCTGTTCCAGACCTTAAAGGTAGTTCCTTTTCCATTTGGTGTGGTGGCTCCGACTGGATATAATGGGACTAGTTTCCCAATGGTTGGTAAATAGGATGGATACTTGGTTGATTTTCTATTATCTAATGATAATGGATGAATGATTTATTCTATAATGCAAAAAATAATAAACAACTTAATCTATCCCGGGAAATTTCCAATTTAGTGTAACTTTTGATGATCTTTATTTACAACTAAGCATATAGATGACTTTATTGGTAAACAAAGACATTCATTCATATGGTAATTACTATGTTCAAGTAGTTGAACAAAGTAATCATTAAAACATTATTACACAACTCTTCATATATCAATGACATAAATATGATTGAAAGAATAACACTCCTTAAACATTCAATAGTGGTAAGTATAAGGAATGCTGTTAAAACACATACATATATCCAATGATAAGAAGGTTAAATAAATTTTGATTCATATAAAAGAGTGGAGCAAAGACACAGATAATAGTACCATACGTAATTTGGATCCCTCTTGATATCAATCGCATTCAGATTCCTTCTTCTAACTTAGAACACTTTCACAAAAAGCAATAGTGCATATCTCATCAAAGCATTCTTCATTAAAATTCAAAATATATGCCCAGCTTTCATAAAAAAATATATCAGAAGCACAATAGTGTGACTTCCTGATGCAAGTTTTTACAAAAATTTACGACCCTTTCTAAAGACATGAAAGGGTCTATAAATACTATCTAAGCTAACTAATTATGAAAAAAAAATGCTATTAGGTGGTGTAACCAAATCATGAAGATCGCCTTGAAATAGGTTTTTTTGCAGTCAGTAGCATGATTCACTGTTTCGGTCAATCGTCCTTTGGCTTGAGTTGGTAAATAGCAAGCATTGGTTGCAATTCTGGAGGGTGACTCAGACCAGAATGCAGTTGGGTTGAATACGTAGCATCATGAATTTTGGAAATCATGTAACTGATTACATCGGTTAAACATTTGAGTGCTGCCCTTTGACTATATGGTTTAATAAGGAAGAACCAAAAGGTGTCCCAAGTTAAACTTTGGATGCCTCCGATTAATCGCTCCTTTTCCAATTCCTGATTGAATGTTTGTTCCAATGCTTTTACTGACGGCAATTTACCTAGAGTGCACTATGAAATCAAGTTAGATAGATAAAGAGTATCATTGATTAACTCAATCAAATTACTAGTTGCTGATCTGCATTTTGAAGTTTCCCTTTTTGCTTTCATTAATTGTGACTGTCATTCTAGGAAAATAATCTCCTTGTGTGATTGTAGAATTTTAGGCATTTTTACAGCTTTCCCTTCACTGGTTTCTTGCCAAGAAAGAAAATTGGTTAAAGTTTCATTGGCCTGTTCCAAATTCTGCCTGGCGTCAACTGATTTGTCAATCATTGATGAAGCAATTTCACAGAGGGGCTCAGCAAGTGAAATATTATGACATAGTAAATTTAGTTGTTTATTCAATGCTTTATTTATCTAGAGAGCCTCAGACCTGAACTTTGTTGGTTGAGGAAAAATCTTGAGCTTCTCTATCTGTTGTGATAATTGAGCGATTTGCTCATATTTTGTTTTACTCATTAGTTCATTCATTGTCTTGAGCTTGGACAATGCTACAGATAATTACTTTTGTTTCTGCACTATGCTTTGGTCTATCCTCTGCTTCTCCTCGAGCAATTTCCTGTTTAATTGGTTGTTTACTTGTTGCTGTGCTGCTAACTCCTATTCCAATTGTTCTATTCTTTGATGTTTTTGGGATACTTGTGCCTCCAATGAAACAATTATTTGGTCCTTTTCTTTCAGCAAATTTCTCACTTCTGATGCTTTGTCCATAGTAGCTGCCGAGTAGGCCTCGGCATATTGAGAGAGTTTCCTGAGGTCTTCAGAAGGATTGAATTCTTCTTTCCATACCACATTAGCCATCTCTGTCTGTGTAGGCAAAATGGAAGATTGATCAAGCCTTTTCTTTTTCCTTTGTCTTTTTACTACAGCCCTATGCTTAGGACTGTAAAAGACATATAATGGTGTTATTTCTTCTATTTGCAAAAAAACTTCATTTGATGGATATTTAGAATTATCTCTATATCTTTGCTTATGGGTAGGCTGCTAGTTCCTTCAGTTGAAACCATACTTGTTCTTATCTTGTGACCAATTGTCACTTGAGGTGTACTAAAACCCTGTGAATTCTTAGGATTACTTATAATGGAATCAAATTGTTGCCATTCTTTAAGGAGCTTGGGATCGATTGAGTATCTATATCCATGTGTTCGCTACCTTTTTCCTGTTCTTTCTCCTGTTTTGGCTCTTTTCCTTTCTCAAGAATTTTTTATACAACAGGAGGTTTGTCAACAATTTACTGTTTAGGCTCACTTGATTGGATTGTTGGAGTGGTGGCTAATAAGTCCAGAGGTAGAGTTTGCAACCTCTTTTCTCTAAACTTATTAAAAACTTCCATCCCTTCATATTTATACCTGATCCTGGCCAATGTTTTTACCTGAAATAATTATTCTACTGAGGAAAACAGGTCATCAAATTCATCATTTTCATGATCAAACTTTGCAAGCTTGGCTTGTTCAAGAACATTATAGGCAACTTTTCTAGGATCATATTGTCTGTTGGGGATGGTTGCAAGATTAAGCATTTGTATTTTTTCTGCCTCCTTTTCTGCGTGTTTGTAATCATGAAGGGTGTAAACACCACATCTTAGAGGAAATTTAGGCTATACTTGTTTCTTAGAGCTTCTAAGAGTTTTGGATGTCCCTTCTGTTGTTATTTGGTAGGCCAATTCCCAAGCTAACAACTTATCGGGCACATATAGAGGAAGTACATGTGGTTTTGTAAGGCTACCAAGAAGATTTATATAAGTGAACTTGCCTTCTATGAACCAATTACCAACTACAATCAAGTCTATCCTTGCTTCCTCGAAAATCCTAGGGGCAGTTTTATCAAAAATAGCATAGTAGATAGGGAACATAAAACCATTGCAGATTTTGTACAAATGATCTTTGTAATGGGGTTTCCATAATATCTGATGATAAATAAGGATTGGCTTGGGATCCTAGGGAGTCCATCTCCATCCAAGTACTGGATATTTAGAGTTAAAACATAGAGTATCCATAATATACGAACTATAATAAAAAGGGGGAATGGTCTTGGTAGTTTTGCGTGAATTTGATTTGAATTCAAGAATTGCTGTGGCTAATGTCGGACAATATGTTTGCCTAATCCATCACATAACTATTGACTGCTTCTTCCATTAAAGGGACCATTTCAATTGTGAATTTAGAAGAATCATGTATCCCCCACATTCTACACATCATAGCCCCGACATAATAGTAAGGAGAAGCCAATGAGTCCACTGAGTACTTACCTGATGATTCGTGTTTGTGCTTCTCAGGATTATGTCTCCACTCCTTAATCGGGGCCGATTATGTCTCATTTTTATTTGAAAATTTTTCCAAGAAGGCTTTGTTGTACCACTTTTTAGGTTGAGGCAAGTGATACATGTTCCTTAGATCATTAGGCTAGAACAAGCGAAAAATCCTCCCGTCAATTGTGTAAAATATTCTGTTTGAAATTGCAATTTCCTCTACCACCCACCTCACTACATCAGTGTATGGAAGAATCTTTTCTTGCACTGCTATTCTGTGCAAATATGAATAAGCTAAATCCTTGAGGGATGCTTTTGATTTGCTAGTCAATTCAACCATAGCTTCTTCTGGTACTTCCTCAGGCTCCTCTGCTTCAATTAAATTGTAAATTCTCTCCCAACTAGTATTTCCAAGGCCGAGACATGTAGTGTCTGAGATTAACCCTTTTTTGCTTGGCCCTGGATCTTTGGTTGGCTGCACTACTGCTGTAGGAGCTGTGGCTGCAGATTTCTTTGATTTCTTCCCCATTTGTTTCAAATTTCTGATTTGATCAGAGTTCTGCACAAGCAATGAGAAAAACATGACACAGAGAAATGCTTATATAGACCAATATGAAAGAATTACATCAATCAGCAGTTGATAATGGATTATAGTGAAATTGCCGCGAATAAAATCTACAGAAAAATATTCCCTTAACTGCTTCATTGATTAGTTGTTTAACCTGTCAATCATGGTAAAGGAGGTTTTAAATGTCCATCTTGTTTATATGCCAAATGATTCATTTAAGCGTGGATTGGATTTCTTTGATGGATAATTAGAAGTAAATCACAAATCGGTGATCAGTAATGTGAAAGGAAAGGCTTTAATATTTGTTTTAAACATTTCTGATCACCCAAAGGTGATATAATGCATGAAATCATTTAAGTATGTTCTCGATATATGTGCCTTATTAATGCATCGCAATTGGGGAATGGGTTCAGGTTTTATTACCATGTCAATGTGATTTCGTTGATTGCCGATTGCGATATGCCTTATCACATTGAAGGATTCGAGTATGCCTTTAATCATATGTTGACTTGTTGTTGCCGATTGCTGCTGGCGATATGCTTTATCACATAGGAGACATCAAGGGGGCTATTTAATTGTGCTTTGTAATTTTCCTTTCTCGATATCCGATTGTGATTACCTTTTCGGATCAGAGTGAATGAATGTCTGTTTATATATGTTTCCCTTGTTATTGCGATATGCGATCTTGCAATCGCTTTATTGCAGTAACGAAGGACTTTATGATTTTTTAAAGACCCACTTTATCTCTATTCAAAAGGATTTTAAAGTACTTCATTTACATTAATCCTTTTGATAAGGGTTTTTCCTTATGATGGGTTAATACCGATTTGTTCACACATCTAAGTTTATTTTAAATGGCACCCATTTCATATTATGATTTTGTATAAAAAATAATATGAAATGGGGGGTTTTTGTACAGACAACAATTGGCAATTCACTAGGAGAAACAGTTAACTCTAAGAAATTAATTAAAATACTTAAAGTTTCTTAATTTGGAAACCTTTCCTAATAATATAATTAGGTGATCATAAATTATGAACATAATGATAATGATTTTTGCTATTTCCTCCTGTTTTTAGAATTAAATACATTCTAAGCTTTAAGTAAACCTTAATTGGTTGATAATGATGAAACACAAGACTTTTGAAAGTTAGCTTTTATAATAACTCCTTTGTCATAGGTAGAGCCTTGCTGCCAGCAAACGTCTATAGTCTCGACAAGGTTACCATTTAACCATTTTATCATTCATTATTCCATCCATTTCAGAGTATAATTAAAAAGAATGAATCCAAAAGATATGTTTCCGTATTTTTTGTATTACTTTTTCCTTTTTTCCTTATTTTTTAAGATAAAATCTGTTTTCCTGGTTTGGTGGCCAGCTGTTGACAATGCCATTCACTGGTTGTAATTTAACTAAACAAGTTGGCTCGTGATGAGACCCCTTCTTTTATATTTATAAGCCATTATCCTGTTTTGGTATGCAGTATTGGTAATGTCAATTGAACTATTCCCCTATGATCATAGTAAGTAGGCTTATAATAAGACCTCTTATCTTTTATATTAAGTATATTTTATAATTACACTCAGAGTAATTATAAACTTCGATGGATGGGATGAACAATTTTTTCCTTAAGAGAATATGGATGACAGGGTGAGAGTTGAAGATGCTAAGATTGAATCAGTCTCTGTTTTGTATTGATGACCATTTTCAGGCTTTTTTAAAACATTACAATGATTTATAATAGTTCTACGTTTTGAGAGAATTTCACAAAAATAAAATGGGGGTATTCAGAATCTAGATATACCTAATTTCCTAGAATTTTCCTTTTCCTTTAAGGGTTCCATTTTGTAAAAGTAAATATCAGAACTATTTTCTTTTTGAGTAACTTTTTCAATATAGTAAAGATGAATTTGAGGCTTTTCAAAACTTTATTTTCCTAAGATTCTAAACAAAATAAGTTATGCACACAAATTCTGCTGAAAATTTAATATTTACAAAGGTAGGAGGGGTTACCTCCTCAATTGAAGATTTTTTTTCAAGATAAGGCCATGAACATGAAGATAATTTCTCTTTCCTTATAGATCTTGCAATATGAATGTAGAAGGGCCTATCTTCTTGCTGATTTGGAATGGTTCAAGCCACATTTTTTGAAACTTAGCATGTTTTCCTTTATCCTCATGCGATTTGTCCCACTTCAAAACTAGATCACCAACTTGTAAATTTTTTGAGCCGGTTGAAGTTGTATCGAAAGATGATATAATATTCTGCTGATGTTTGCATGTACAATTCGGCTTTCTCTCTCTCTTCTTCTAATTTCAAAATTTGATCATGTCTAAGTTGAATAGAATATGAGGGATTCTCTTCAATAAACTACACTAAAGCTAGTGATGGAAGTACTAAATTTGTTGGTATGACATCTTCCTTTCCATACACTAGATTAAATGGAGAAGTGCATATGGAGGATTTATGTGTTATTCGGTCAGCCCATAGTGCAAATATCAAAGATTTATGCCAGTTTTTATGATTCTTTTCAATAGTTCTCCTAATTATTTTGATAAGATTTTCATTGGTGGATTCTGCTAAACCATTACCCTGAGGGTAGTAGTTCACAGAATACTTCAATTTAAACCCCCTTTTGATAGCAAACTCAAATATAGAATTTCCAGAGAAGTAAGATGCATTATCAAAAATAAGAGCATTTGGGACACCAAACCTGGTACTAATGAACTAATCTATGAATTCAATAATTGCCTCAGAGTTTGTTGCCTTCAAAGGAATTGCCTCAACCCACTTAGTGAAGTAATCAGTGGCTGTAAGGATATACCTATGCTTCTTGGATGAATGTGGAGTGATTTCTCCAATGATATCCAATCCCCATTGTTCAAAAGGTTGTTCAATGTTGATTGGTTGCAAAGGGAAAGCTGACTTCCTCTGTCTTCCACTAGTGGTTTGACAACTTTGGCATTTCTTTACATATTCATGAGTATCTTTGAAGGTTTGAGCTGTAAAATGAGATTGGTGCTTCCAAGTTTTGATTGTTAATTTGTGTGAGTACTGCTGCATAAGATAAATAAGATGCAAGGGTATATAACATAAACGATTTGAAAAATTAGGAGTTCTTAAAGCAGGGGTATTTATGATCGATTGTTTGATGGAATCAAATGCCTCTTTCTCTGCAGGCCCCCATTTAAACACTGAATTTTTCTTGATCATAGTTTGCAATGGCAAAACAATCTAGGAAAAATCTGGGACAAATCTTTTTACAAAGTTAATTTGACCTAAAAATTACTGCATGGATTTTTTATTATGAGGGAATGGAATATCAAAAATCTTTTTTGATTCTATATGGATCAATATAAATACCATCCTTTGAAACAATGAAGCCTAAGAACTTACCTTGATTAAGAGAAAAAATGGACTTCTTTGGATTGAGTGAGATACCATACCTTTTACAACGTTCAAAGATTTTTTTTCAGTTCGTGTAAATGATTTCATATTTTCTTCGAAAATATAGTAATATCATCTAAATAGAAAACTACTAATTTCTTGATCAATCCTTTGAATGCTATGTCCATTTCTCTTTGGAATGTAGCTTCAGCATTGAGAAGTCCAAAAGTCATTTTTTGGCAGGCATAAGTTCCCCACTTGGTTCTAAAGGTAGTCTTAAGTCTGTCATCAGGGTGGACCAATATTTGATTATACACTGAAAAACCATCTAAGAAGGACATTAACTCAGAAACGCTACTGAATGGAGTGTCTATTCCATGGTAGGTAAAAGGAAGTTATCCTTTTGGCTTCCTTTGTTAAGATTTATAATGTCGATGCAAATCCTAATTTCACCATTTTTCTTCCTTACTGGCACCATATTTGACACCCAGATTGAATGTCTAATAGGAAAAATTATCTTAGCTTTCAAGAGTTTGTTTAGTTCAGCCTCTATTTGACTCTCTAAGTTAGAATGAATCTTCCTTAACTTCTGTTGCACCGATTTTTGTTTAGAAAGCATTGGAATAGTATGTTGAATGATAGATCTATCATATGTTTTCAAATCATCATATTTCCAAGCGAAGACATTCTTATATTTATGCAATAATCTAATTAATGCAATTCTTTCTTTTGAAGAAAGTCCTAATCCCAAATTGATGTTTTTGAGCATTATTCTCAGTACCAAGGTTTATCAATTCAAATCTCAAAGTAGAACTCTGGAGTTTGGAATTAGTTACATGTTTAAACCTATCCTTGATGTCATATAGATCTTCAAGCTTAACCACTGGTTTAGGTATTGCGTTTTCTTCAAGCTTTTCCTTCATTAGAAGGTCATGGTCACTTTCATCGATAATTTGATCATCATAGGACTTGTTATAAGTAAAGAAGTTTAAAATGTCTTCATCATGATTGAACACTCACCAATTAGTGATATTATCAGGAATTGATGGTCTAAAAATTAACTCTACTAAAAATCTATCTATGCTGTAATCTTCAGATGGTAGGAGCTTGGAGGCAACATTAACTAGTAAATCTGTTGCTGCATTCTGTGATCTAGGGATGGGAGAAATATTGAATGCTAAAAATTGAGATATAAGGTCTTGTACTAGAGATTGATAGTGTTTAAGGTGACTAGAAAGGCAATGAATTGTATTTCTAACTTGTTTCATAAAAATTTCTAAATCACTGAACACTTTCAAATATTGAACTTTAAGATCGATTACTTTGTAGAGTCCTTGAATTAAGGCCTCATATTTAGTTGTATTGTTTTTGCATCCAAATTCCAATATGCATGATAACATAGTCTTTCCCCCTCAGGACTAACTAAAATGCATCCTGCTCCTGCACCTTCACTAGACTTAGACCCATCAAAATATAATGACCAAAAAAAAGATTTATTTACAATTTTATTTACATTTTTCTTAGCAACATTAACACATCTTGATGTATCTATTTGTGAAAAATTTTCAATTTGATATTTGAAATTATTCACTGAGAAGGGTGATGGTTGGGCGGTGAAATTGCGAAAGAATGATTCAAACGAGTAATTCCCCAAAATATTGTTATTGAATGCTATTGGTTGATTTTCTTGTTTAAATTTCGTAACAATATGGGTCATGTGTTTCTCCCGATCAATCTTGATCTGATTTGGATTTCCTCTATAAGGGAGCCACATATGGGACCAATCAGCGGAAATATAACCATGGAGTTTCTCAGACCAGTCTCTACTCAAAATCAAGCCATAGAATTCAGGTATATCAGCGATTAAAATGTCGGTTCTCCGAACCACTCTTGGATTAGCTCATAACCTAATAGTAACTAAGTTGATTTCTCCTAAAACCTAAACTTTGGTTCTATCCAACTGTACAATATGAATTGCAGACTTTTGGGGTTCAATTTTCAGTTTGGAACAAACTAAAGCTAGCATTATATTAAAGGAAGCCCATGAGTCAATCAAACAGTTGTGTAGATTTCTATTATAGATCTCACAGGTTAAGAGGAAAGGAGGGGTATGAGAATTCGTTCTATCTCCGATTAAAACAACATCAATTGCTTCTACTCTACCAGGAGGTGGTTTACCTGTTTCATTAGCAGCTTTAGATACTACAGCATTTGGAAGCGGAGAAAAAGGAACAACATTTAACTCTTTAAGAAGTAATTTTTGTTGATGTTTGAGCTTACTAATCTCAAACATAGTGATATTTGCCTTTGTCTTCTTCATGTCTTCAATAATATTGTAGTCCATAGAATCCGTAACTACTAATGTCTTTGATGTTGGAGGTGGATTTGAAGTTGATGGCTGATTTTGGGACGATATTGCTGTAGATTGCTTTGTGGGGACCTTTTCCTTGGTTGTAGTAGTACTTGCATTCCTTTTCTTTGAAGTTATTTGAATAAGTTCAGGACTACCTTTAATCCTGGTAGTTACAGGGAAATCTTCCTGTTTGTCTTCTGTATCAGAATTAGGCAAAATAAAGTCCCACATCCCATGACATTCTACAGTCTCCTCTTCTTCAGGTTCTTCAAATGACAAGACAGTTTCTTCTTCTTCTTCTTCTGCGGGATTAGAGTCTACATTGGATATGGCATTTGGTGGTTTTGATTCAGGTTTCTTAAAATTCCTAAATGGTCTTTTTGTTGAAGTCTCGGCTAATTGTTTTTTGATTTCTACCATTTTGTTTGACATAGTCTTGAGGAATTGTTTTGGAGATCCTCCATGTCATATGGGTCTTTGGGGGTTTTCTTGTTTGAATCATCTTTGAAAGAATTTTTTTTGGATTTTCTATCTTCAAGAGCAACCTTTTTTTATAAAGCAATAATGCATTTCTCTACTGCAAGCGCCTCTTTCATGTTTTTAGCTAAAGTTGGTTTAGCAACTCTATCTATAAAAATAGCTATATTTGAAGGTAGGGTTGTTATATAGCATTTGCTTCTAATTTTATCACTTGGTTTAGAGGTGGTTGGAATCTTATTCAAGAGTTTATTAAATTAGGAGTTGAACTCCTTTATTAGTTCTTTAGTTTCTATCCTAAGATTCGAGAGATCATTGATTAGCCTTGCTAGGGATCTGTCATCACCATACTTAGTCAGGAACTGCTCTTGAAAAATGTTCCAACTTGTAATGGATCCAGAGGGCAGGGAAAAATACCAAGACCTAGCTGATCCTTGTAAGGTATAAGGGAAAAGCCTAACAACAACATCTTCCTCTGTCACTCCTTTTAAGTTAACTGCCAACATGAAGTTGTTAATACGCTCATCAGCTTGTATTCCAACATCTGGATTAAACTTCGGTAACCATTTTTCGGGGTGTGTTGGCAATGGATGTAATGGTTCAGGCATCATGATTGCACCAGGATTATTCCATGGATTCTGAGCCATTGTAGAACTAATACTAGATGATATTGCCGATGAAATTCTAGATGTTTGAGAAGGAGATGATATTGAAATTTGAGAAGGTTGGGATGTTGAAGTTGTTGATCCCTGTTGAACAGCAATGTGTAATGGGTGAGTGGATGGTTGACTTTGCACTAGAGAGGATGAAATGGATGATGATGAGATAGTCTCACTATCAGATCGTTCAATTGTTTTTCTTTCCCTTTTCCTTTTAGGTAGGGCAACTCAGTTTGTTCAATACCGAGCTTCCCACTCTGAAGTCTGGTGAGATGGTGAGGTGGAATTGGGAAGTCTCACTGCCTTGAGACACCTCATATTTCTGTGGTGATATTGAAAAGCCTTAACGTTTATGGATAAGAGACTGAACTTCAGGAGACTCTGGAGTTAATCATTCTAGGGAATGTTGGGGTTGAATAGTGGTAGTTGACTCTTCTTCTTCCCGTTTGAAGACTGGAGTTCTAGTATGCAAAGGAGAGGTCAGACGTGAGGTGGAGGGAGATTTACTCTCAGAATGGGTTGCAGGTTTAGGTTTGTTCACCATTCATAGTTAATTCCCTCCTACTAGTGCCAAAAATGTTGATGTGTCGAAAATCACTGCATCAACGTCGGGGAAAACCACCCGGTCCGGACCTTAAAGGTAGTTACTTTTCCATTTGGTGTGGTCGCTCCAACTGGATATAATGGGACCAATTTCCCAATGGTTGGTAAATAGGATCAATAAGTGGTTGATTTTCTATTATCTAATGATAATGGATGGATGATTTATTCTATAATGAAAAAATAATAAACAACCTAATCTATCACGGGAAATTTCCAATTTAGTGTAACTTTTGATGATCTTTATTTACAACTGGGCATATACATGACTCTATTGGTAAACAAAGACATTCATTCATATGGTAATTACTATATTCAAGTAGTTGAAAAAAGTAATCATTAAAACATTATTACACTAATCTACATATATCAATGCCATAAATATGGTTGAAAGAATAACTCTCCTTAAACATTTAATAGTGATTAGTATAAGGAATGCTATTAAAACACATACATATATCCAATGATAGCAAGGTTAAATAAATGTTGATTCATAGAAAAGAATGGAGCAAAGACACAGATAATAGTACCATATGTAATTTGGATCCCTCTTGATATCAATCGCATTCAGATTCCTTCTTCTAACATAGAACACTTCCACAAAAAGCAATAATGCATATCTCATCAAAGCATTCTTCATTAAAATTTAGAATATATGCCCATTTTCATAAAAAAATATATCAGAAGCACAATAGTGTGACTTCCTGATCCAAGTTTTTACAAAAATTTAGGACCTTTTCTAAAGACATGAAAGGGTCTATAAATACTATCTAAGCTAACTAATTATGAAAAACAATGCTATTAGGTGGTATAACCAAATCATGAATATCTCCTTGAAATATGTTTGTTTGCAGTCGTTAGCATGATTCACTGTTTTGGCCGATTGTCCTTTGGCTTGAGCTCGCAGATAGCAAGCATTGGTTGAAATTCTGGAGGGTGACTTAGACGAGAATGCAGTTGGGTTGAATATATAGCATCATGAGTTTCGAGAATCATCTAAGTCATTTCATCAGTTAAAAATTTGAGTGCTACCCTATGACTATATGGTTTAACTAGGAAGAACCAAAAGGTGTTCCAAGTTATCCTTTGGATGCCTCCGATTAATCGCTCTTTCTTTTCCAATTCTTGATTGCATGTTTGTTCCAATGCTTTGACTGACGAAAATTGACCTGGAGTGCACTGTGAAATCAAGTTAGACAGATAAAGAGTATCATTGATTAACTCAATCAAATTACTGGTTGCTGATCTGCATCTTGAAGTTTCCCTTTCTGGTTTCATTAATTGTGACTGCCATTCTAGGAAAAGAATCTCCTTGTGTGATTCTAGAATTTTAGGCAAATTTGCAGCTTTCCCTTCATTAGTTTCTTGCCAAGTAAGAAAATTGGTTAAAGTTTCATCGGCCTGTTCCAAATTTTGCCTGGCGTAGACCGATTTGTCAGTCATTGATGAAGCAATTTCACAGAGGGGCTCAACAAGGGAAATATTATGAGATGGTAAATTTAGTTGTTTAATCAATGCTTTATTGATCTGGAGAGCCTCGGACCTAAACTCTGTTGGTTGAGGAAAACTCTTGAACTTCTCTATCTATTGTGATAATTGAGCAATTTGCTCATCTTTTTTTTTACTCATCTGGTCATTCATTGTCTTGAGCTTGGACAATGTTGTAGATAATTCATTTTGTTTCTGCACTGCGCTTTGGTCTATCCTCTGCTTCTCCTTGAGCAATTGCTCATTTAATTGGTTGTTTACTTGCTGCTGTGCTGCTAACAGTTGTTCCAATTGTTCTATTCTTTGTTGTTTTTTGGATACCTGTGCCTCCAATGAACGAATTATTTGGTCCTTTTCTTTTAGTAAATTGCTCACTTCTGATGCTTTATCCATAGTAGCTGCCGAGTAGGCACCAGCATATTGAGAGAGTTTCCTGAGGTCTTCAGAAGGATTGAATTCTTCTTTCCATACCACATTAGCCATCTCTATCTGTGTAGGCAAAATGGAAGATTGATCAAGCCTTTTCTTTTTCCTTCGTCTTTTTACTACAGCCCTATGCTTAGGACTGTAAAAGACATATAATGGTGCTATTTCCTTTATTTGCAAAAAAATTTCATCTGATGGATATTTAGGAATTATCTCTATATCTTTGCTTATGGATAGGCTGCTGGTTCCTTCAGTTGAAACCATACTTGTTCCTATCTTGTGACCAATTGTCACTTGAGGTGTACTAAAACCCTGGGAATTCTTAGGATTACTTATAATGGAATCGAACTATTGCCATTCTTTAAGGAGCTTGGGATTGATTTGAGTATCTATATCCATGTGTTCACTTCCTTTTTCCTATTCTTTCTCCTGTTTTGGCTCTTTTCCTTTCTCAGGAATTTTTTCTACAACAGGAGGTTTATCAACAGTTTGTTGTTCAGGCTCACTTGATTGGATTGCTAGAGTGGTGGCTAATAAGTCCAGAGGCAGAGTTTGCAACCTCTCTTCTCTAAGCTTATTAAACACTTCTAGCCCTTCATCGTTATACCTAATCCTGGCCAATGTTTTCACCTAAAATAATGATTCTGCTAAGGAAAACAAGTCATCAAATTCATCATTTTCATGATCAAACTTTGCAAGTTTGGCTTGTTCAAGAACATTATAGGCAACTTTTCTAGGATCATATTGTTTGTTGGGGATGGTTGCAAGATTGAGCATTTGTATTTTTTCTGCCTCCTTTTTTGCGTGTTTTTAATCATGAAGGGTGTAGACACCGCATCTTAGAGGAAATGTAGGCCATACCTATTTCTTAGAGTTTCTAAGAGTTCTGGATGTCCCTTCTGTTGTTATTTGGTAGACCAATTCCCGAGCTAACACTTATCGGGCACATACAGAGGAAGGACATGTGGTTTTGTAAGTGTACCAAAAAGCCTTATATAAGTGAACTCGTCTTCTCTGAACCAATTACCAACTACAGTCAAGTCTATCCCTGCTTCCTCGAAAATCCTAGGGGCAGGTTTATCAAAAATAGCATAGTAGATAGGCAACATAAAACCATTGCAGATTTTGTACAAATGATGTTTGTAATGGGCTTTCCATAACATCTGATGATAAATATGGATTGGCTTGGGATCCTAGGGAGTCCATCTCCATCCAAGCGCTGGATATTCAGAGTTAAAACAGAAAGTATTCATAATATAAGCACTATAATAAAAAGGGGGTATGGTCCTGGTAGTTTTGCATGAGTTTGATCAGAATTCAAGAATTGTTGTGGCTAATTTGTCAGACAATATGTTTGCCTAATCCATCACATAACTATTGACTGTTGATTCCATTAAAGGGACCATTTCAATGGTGAATTTAAAAGAATCATGTATCCCCCACATTCTACACATCATAGACCCGACATAACAGTAAGGAGAAGCCAATGAGTCCACTGAGTACTTACCTGATGATTCATGTTTGTGCTTCTTAGGATTATGTCTCCGCTATTTAATCAGGGTCGATTCTGTCTCATTTTTATTCATAAAGTTTTCCAAGAAGGCTTTGTTGTACCGCTCTTCAGGTTGAGGCAAGTGATGCATTTTCCTTAGATCATCAGGCTGGAACGAGCCAAAAATCCTCCCGTAAATTGTGCAAAATGTTACGTTTGAAACTGGAATTTCCTCTACCACCCACCTCACTATGTGAGTGTATGGAAGAATATTTTCTTGTGCTGCTATTCTATGAAAATATGAACAAGCTAAACCTTTGAGGGATGCTTCCGATTTGCTAGTCGAGTCGGCCGTAGCTTCTTCTGATACTTCCTCAAGCTCCTCTATTTTAATTAAATTGTAAATGCTCACCCAACTAGTATTTCCAAGGGCGAGACATGTAGTGTCTGAGATGAACCCCTTTTTGCTTGGCCCTGGATCTTTGGTTGGCTGCACTACTACTGTAGGAGCTGCAACTACAAATTTCTTTGATTTCTTCCCCATTTGTTTCAAATTTCTGATTTGAGCGGAGTTCTGCACAAGTGATGAGAAAAACGTGATACAGAGAAATGCTTCTGTAGACCATTATGAAAGAATTACGTCGATTAGTAGTTGATAATGGATTATAGTGAAATTGTTGCAGATAAAATCTATAGAAAAATCTTCCCTTAACTGCTTCATTGATTAGCCGTTTAACCTATCAATCATGGTAAAGGAGGTTCTAAATGTCCATCACGTCGTTTATATGCCAAATGATTCATTGAAGCATGGTTTGGATTACTTTGATGGATAATCAAAAGTAAATCGCAAATCGACGATTGGTAACGTGAAAGGAAAGGCTTTAATATTTATTTTAAACATTTCCGATCACCGAAAGGTGATATAATGCATGCAATCATTTAAGTATGTTCTCGATATATGCGCCTTATTAATGCATCGAAATCGGGGAATGGGTTCAGGTTTTATTACCGTGTTAATGTGATTTCATCGATCGCCGATTGCAATATGCCTTATCGCATCAGAGTATTTGAATGTGCCTTTAATCATATGTTGACTTGTTGTTGCCAATCGCCGATGGTCATATGCTTTATTGCATAGGAGACATCAAGGGGGCTATTTCATTGTGCTTTGTAATTTGCCATTCCTGATATCCAAATGCGACTACCTTTTTGGATCGGAGTGAATGAATGTGTCTTTATATATGTTTCCCTTGTTATTGCAATATGCGATCTTGCGATTGGTTTATCGCAATAACAAAGGACTTTATGATTTTTTAAAGACCCAATTTATTTCTATTTAAAAGGATTTTAAAGTACTTCATTTAAATTAATCCTTTGGATAAGGGTTTTTCCTTATGATGGGTTGATACTGATTTATTCACACATCTAAGTTTATTTTAAAAGGGACCCATTTCATATTATGATTTTGTATAAAAAACAATATGAAATGGGGGGTTGTTGTATAGCACAACAGAAGGTACCTAGTGTTGAAGATGATGGTGATGTTGCTTCTTTGGAGCTCCTTCTTCCCTTGGATCTTCATGCTGGAAGCTTGTTGCTACTAATGATTTGCATTCTGTGGGATCTACTACTACAAGATTTCCTACAAGATGTCATGTAGTTGCTTCTCCCTCATAATTTTTAATCATTTATTCTACTGGGATTTGAGGATGATGGCATGGATTGAGAGGAAGACTAGGAGTGTGGAGAATGAGAAATACTCATATGTTGCTCCTTTTTTCTCTCTATTTCATTTTTTTCTCTGTATTTTCTCTTGAGGACTGTGAGTTTTTTTTTGGAAACTAATTTTTTTATGATGAATGTAGGGGCGATCAAGGTGGAGAGAGGTATGGTAATGAAGTGGTTATGTAGGGATGTTATTTTATGACATGGTAGGTCATTTTATTTCCTTAGGGTCACTTCATGTAGGATTCTCGAGCCACTATAATTCCTACAGGATCATCCTGTAGATTTTTAGGGGATCCTGTAGGTTTTTAGGGGATCCTGTAGGTTTATAGTGGATCCTCTAGAAAACATAGTCCCCTTTTAAATGGAAGCAAAGGAATGAAAAAAATGAGAAGTGGTGGAGTGATGAATGATGATGGGTGGAAAAATAGAAGTGTGAGTGAAATAGGTCCCTTTTTGACTCTCTTTTGTTCTCTGGTCGTCCTCCTGCTGACCTGCAAACCAAATTTTTTCATGATTTTTTTTTTTTTGAAAACAACTAGTCTGCCTCTCAAAGGTTTTCATCCTAGCTGCTTTCCTTGGGTGCCCCAAGAGAAGTTTTCACCGAGAGATCTTTTCATTTTCTCTTTTTTTCTTTTTCTTTTTTCCTTTTTGGACACCATTGGGCCACCCTAAGAGATTTTCAACCTACTAGTGCGACTCAGGCATCTCATGGAGATTTTCACCCAAGTCATTTTTTTTTCTTTTTCTCAGCGAGTTGATGAGATAGGAGCTGAAAATTTCTCCATCACAATCACTGTTTTATTGATACATCTAATGAATTATTGCTTTGACAATGACCTCTTATAAACTTTCAGTCTATGACCATTAACAAGTAAAGGAATGGCGTCTGCATCTATGGTTTTGTTCTACACTAAACAATTATCATCGCATATTTTTATAAGATAAGGCCCTAGACATCTTGTCCTTAACTTTCCCTTAAAGTATTTATATTTGGAATCATATAACAAAGCCCAATCACCTTCTTGAAATTGGTTATCTTTGATGTTTTTATCATGCTAGATCTTCCTTTGAAGTTGGGTTACCTCTATGTGTAGGAGGGCCTGCATTCTAAACTCCTCTAAACCATTCAATTAGAGAAATATCTCTTTTTGTGCATTGTTGAGATCTAGATCTAGTTGGGTACCATCCTTAATGTGTTATATTCAAAACCAATGGACAACAAGGCCTTTTTCCTAGAGAACAACTCATAGTGTGTGAATCTAGTGGTGGTTTTCCAAGTGGTATTGTAGGCCCAGGTGGCCTTAACTAGTCTATCTGCCCAATATTTCCTACTACTATTAACCACTTTCGTCAATATGCCCTCCAACGCTCTGTTGGTCACCTCCACTTGCCCATCATTTTGTTGGCGATAGGGAGTGGAAGTCCTATGCTTGATCTTGTGTTGGTTGAGCAAGTCTTCAATCATCTTGGAGGTAAACTAGCTACCTTGATCAGTGACCAGCTCTCTAGGGTACCCACATTTGTAAAATACATTCTCCCTTAAGAACTCTGCTACCTTCTCCTCTATTGCTGCCTTAATTTCCTTGGTTTCGGCTCACTTAGTCAGATAGTCAGTGCACACAATGATGTACTGTTTTTTCTTGGAAGGAGGGTCAATAGGTCCAATGAAGTCCATGGACCACTTGTCAAATGGCTGGAGTGTCACTTGAGGTTGCAGAGGAATTTCATCCCTTGGAGTAGGCTTTCCTATCCTTTGGCACCGATCACACTGACTAGTATATATTTTCACATCCTGATGAAGAGTGGGCCAATAATAGCTTGCTTGTAACACTTCAAATGATATCCTCTTTGTTGCAAAATGACCTCAACAAGGCCCATTATGATAGGTCAGAATGATGTCAAAGACTTCCTCCTCGCTGACACACCTTCTCAAGATTTGATTTAGGCCAAGTTTAAAGATATTTCTCCCAATCCAAGTGAAGGGGGTGCTCTTCCTTATAATATTGATTTTATCTTTGGAGGACAAGTTTGGTGGGAACTATGTAGATACCAAATAGTTTGCCATGTCAGCAAACCATGGAGAGAGAAATAAAATGGAGAAAAAGTGCTTATTTGGTAACTGGTCATCAACCATTCCCTCCTCACCTGCAAGCAGAGTTAATCTGGATAAAAAGTCTACAACAACATTTTCCTTTCCAGACTTATCAACAATAGTTAGATCAAACTGTTGTAATAAAAGTAACCATCTTATAATACAAGCATTCACATTGGGTTTATTCATTAAATATTTGATTGTAGCATGGTTAGTATGGACAAATGTTTGATAGCTTGTAATATAATGCCTAATTTGTTCAATGAATGCACAATAGCTAGGAGCTCCTTTTCAGTCACTAAGTAGTTCAGCTCGGCCTTTGACATATTCTTACTGATAAAGTAAATGGCATAAGGAAATTTTTCATCTATCTGACCTAGGGTTGATCCTATGGCTTTGTGTGAGGCATCAACATGAATGTGAAAGGGAAGGGCCCAATTTGGGCCTCAGAGAATCAATGCATTGGTTAACTTGTTCTTCAGGATGTCCAAGCTCTCTTAACAACGTTTTAACCATATAAACTCACATTCTTTGGCCAAAAACCCAAATAAAGGAGAGGCAAACTTGCTGAAGTCCTTTATGAACCTTTGGTAGTATCCAGCTAACCCTAGGAAACTTCTGACATCTATCTGCTTTTGAAGAGGTGGGACACCCTTTGGATGATAGCTATTTTGGTTGGGTCCACCTGTAGTCCTTACTAAGATATTGAACGTCCCAGCACGGTCCCTGCAGTCATTAAGAATTCGTTTTTTTTGGGACTGATATACAGGTTCATTTCAAAGCATTTGTGCAGTACCTTATGTTGAGAATGCAACAATATGATGGAGCTTAGTGGAAAGAAGTCGCATTCATTAAGTGGGCCTGCTGGCTATTTTTGGCACAAAGTCTATTTTTTGACTATGTCTATTTTTAGACATATGGATCATGGTCTATGAGTTGTAGAATGCTATTTGTGGATGATTGGTCAAGTTGGTAAAAATAGATGGACCTCTATTTTTAGACATATGGGCGGAGTCTATTTTTAGACTGCCAGGCTAAAGATAGAACAATCGAATATTATTAGCCCTTAATAATATTTGGACTATAAACATTATCTTATTCTCTTGGAGAACTTCAGTTCGAGCTACAGATGTGGCACATGCAGATACCAAAATAAAATACATGGTTCCTATGAGTTAACTTGAGCTATTTCGTGGAGGACTTCAGTTAGGACTTCAGTGATTGAGTTATGTGGAGTTGGATCAGGAGTTAATGGAGTTGTGTTCAGTTTGACTCAGTTGAACTAGTTGTAGTTAGTTTAACTGGATAATAGACTAATGTTGAGTGACATGAATTAGTTATTAATTAATTCACTAATTATTAACTCATAAAGCAACTGAAGAATACATTAGTTAACTCAGTGCATGGACAATTCATTGGAGACAAGTGTTAGAGGTGAGTGAAAGGGCAAGACAGTTGTCAGTTGTGACTATAGTTGTGCATGTGATTTGCACAATCAGTGGGATTGAGTTGCCAATGAGGATAGCGTAGTGTTACAAAAGGGAAACACATGAATGGTTCATTCATTCTCATCCATTCTCTATGCAGGATTGCGCAGTGGAGGCAGGCAAGCAGTAGGGGTGATTTGAGGCAGTGATTGATTCAGATTTATGTTGTATTGTGTGTAACAGGTGGAGCTAGTATTGTACTGTGTACTGTTACATGACCTCAATCAATATAATATATAGATAGTTGTGGGGTTTTCAGCTTTATGCTTTCCCTGGGCACATACTGTGTTGATATGTGTGATTGATGCTTCAATGTGCACATATGTATGTTTCTGAATACTGCTAAATTGATGATCAACGTAGATGAGATTATGTATTATGCATGCATTCTGCAATAGTGTATAATCAAGATAATTTCAGTTGAATAAGTGTCATATTATTCATAATTTTTTTACATGGTATTAGAGCTGGTTGATTTGTAGAAGAGATTTCTATAGGATATGAAAGTGAAGTTGATCATCAGATCTATTATTCAGAAAGTGTTTACATTTTATTTCTTCAGGCAAAGTCTGTAATCGGTTCAGGTAGCCTCTGGATTCATCCTTCTTTTGGAAGGTGAGATATCCGATGAATGCCCATATAGTCGATCTCTATAAAAGAAATACTTCGTTCTCACGAATTTTAGATCGAAAGTGGTTGAGTTTTGAGCTGGTGGAATTCGAATTTGCAGTAGTGTTTTCTTGGTGTCAAAGTTGAAATGTCTTTCAACGGATTGCAATTGGAGTATGCCCTTGAGGGCAACTCGAACTATATTTCATGGAAGGAGAGGATGGAGGTGGTGTTAGATGATAATGGGTTGAAGGAGTTTATAGATGCAGATGTCCCAAAACCTACTGATGCTCCTCAAGTCGTGGATTGGTAAAAGAAGACAACAAAGTGTCGAAGGATTCTGTTGGAGGGTGTGAGGGATCACATTGTGTCTAGCCTCCATGGAAAGGCTACTCGATACTTGATGTGGAAAGCGTTGACAGATCTATACCAAAGCAAGAGTGACCAGAGGAAGTTGGCACTCAAGGATAAACTCAGAAACATAAAGTGTGAGAAAGGCGACAATATGCCCAAGTATCTCACGAAGTTCACCCAATGCTGGGATGAACTGGGAAGTGTGGGGGTGACTGTCGATGATGAGGACTTGGTGAGCTTGGCTCTACTTGGTCTTCCGAAGAGTTGGAATTCCTATCAGGACTCTATCAATGGTCAGGAGAAGTTGCTAGGATGGGAGAGACTTTGGTCAGATCTTGTGCAAGAGGAGATTAGGAGGAATACCAGGGATGGATCTTCATCAAAGGCACCTGATCAAGAAAACTGCACTTTGGCTGCCAAAGCAAAGAAGGGGAAGAACAAGAAAGCTTCTCATTTTGGTGCAAAAGGCAAGAAGCAGGACATGTCCAACGTGAAGTGTTTTCACTGTCACCATCATAGACACTATGCCACAAATTGTCCGCAAAAGAAGAAAAATAAGCAAGCTGTTGGATCTGTAGTAGGAGAGGCCTTAGCCTCACAGTTTGAGCTAGATTTTTCACTAATCACATGCTTGGTATCAAGTGTGATGGGATCGGTATGGTTCTTGGACAGTGGTGCGTCTTTTCACATGACAGGAGATCGAGATTTATTTTCTGATCTGGATGAGAAAGACCTTGGAGTGCACATCGAGATGGGCGATGATGGTAGATACAGTGTGACCGGTATCGGTACCATTTCCTTTGAGAGGGAGTTTGGTAAAACCTTCATATTGAAGGAAGTGATGCATGTTCCAGGATTGAAGAAGACTCTTATCTCTGTGGCGACGTTAGAAGACAAGGGATATGATGTTGTTTTAATCAAGGGAAAGGCTTTCCTGCGCAATAAGAGAACCGGAGAAACCCGGAAGATAAGGGTTCAAGTCAAGAACCTTTATCAGTTGCATGTAGATAGCTGCTCAGCAATGGCATGCAAGGCAAAAGGAGTGGTGAGTCGGGATGATGGTGAGCTGTGGCACCAGAGATTGGGCCACCTTCACCATGGATCCTTGAAGATATTGCAGCAGATCTCTACTGGGCTTCCTAAAGGCACTCTTGCGCAGTCAGATCAGTGCAAGGGGTGTATTTTGGGAAAGTTTGTGAAAGACACCTTTCACGAGAAGGATAGTCGCACCATGACGATCCTTGAGAGAATTCACACAGATGTGTGTGGACCTTTCTCAGTTTCTTCGATAGCACAGCACAGGTACTACGTGATCTTTGTCTATGATTTCTCCCGAAAGTGTTGGATCTTCTTCATGCAGAAGAAGAGCAAGGCATACCCAATGTTCTGCGAGTTCAAAGCACTAGTCGAGAAGGAATCGGGGAAGAAGGTGAAGGCTCTTAGGAGTGACAATGGTGGTCAATTCATCTTTGGTGAGTTCAAGGATTTCTGCAGTGTAGAAGGGATTCGAAGAGAGCTCATAGCTCCCCATAACCCACAGCAGAACAGGGTTGTTGAGTGGAAGAATAGAATGATCATGGGTGCTGCACGAGCGATGTTGCATGACAAGAGCCTACCCCTTCACTTGTGGGTACTGCAGTAACTGTTGTCCTCATAAGGTACTTGGCATGAGTACACCCGAGGAGGCTTATTCTGGTAAGAGGCCTGATATTTCCCATTTGAGGATTTTTGGTTCTCCTGTTTACATGCATGTGACGAAGGATGCCAGGAAGAAGTTGGAGCTGACCTCAGAGGTTGGGATATTTGTGGGGTACACTGATACACCCCATAACTATCGTGTGTATTTGCCAGACAGTTGCAAGACTGTTGTGTGACGGGATATAAAATTTCAGGAGGAGAAAGCCATGAAGTGTTCGTTTGAGAGGGAGCCACACTTGCATGCAGATGAGGAGCTATTAGTTCCCGAGGATGAGCTTCAAGATGTGGATCAGCCACAAAAGGAAGTTCATGGAGTGGAAGAGACCAATCATGCAATGCCAACCATCAAAGGGCAAAAGCGCACTACAGAAGCTGAGCGACTGGCTCAAGATGCAGAGAAGGTTGTAGGACCACCTACAACAGAGTGCAGGTAGAGACAGTCACTGGATCGGTACATTGGATACATGGCTCTTGTGAGCAAATGTGTTGTGATGGAGCCATCCTCTTTCGAGGAAGTTGTGGAGGAATCCACATGGGTAGATGCCATGGTGGAAGAGTATGATTTGATTGTTAGAAACAGTGCTTGGGAGATTGTCCCAAGACTGGAAGGGAAATCAATGGTGGGTTCGAGATGTATCTACAAAGTGAAGTAGGCAGCTGACAGGAGTGTGGAGAAGTACAAGGAAATATTTGTTGCCCGAGGCTTCTCACAGATAGAGGGGATCGATTATGAGGAGACCTTTGCACCTGTCACAAGCTATTCTTCCATACAGACGATTCTTGCTCTCTTAGCACATATCAGGTGGCACATTTATCAGATGGATATGAAGACTGCATTCCTCAATGGAGTCATTGAGGAGGAAGTGTACATAGAGTAGCCCGAAGGTTTCAAGATCATCAGCAGCGATTCGCATGTGTGCAGGCTCAAGAGAGCGTTGTATGGGTTGAAACAAGCACCTCATGCTTGGTACACACAAATAGACAACTATTTAACCAGACTTGGTTTCTCCAAGAGTGAGGCAAATCCTAACCTATACCAGATTGTGGTGGAGGGTAAGTTGCTTATCATTATACTATACGTAGATGATTTGATTCTAATGGGAGATGAGCTGTTGATACTTTCATGCAAGGAGGATCTTGCTCGGGAGTTTGAGATGAAGGACTTGGGCCTCCTTCATTATTTCCTGGGATTGGAAATTTGGTAGCGCAGTGATGGACTGTTTGTTTCTCAGGGTAAGTATGCTCGGGAGATACTGGAGAAGTTCAACATGCATGGCTGCAAGCCTGTTGATACTCCTCTTCCTAGAGGTTGGAGAAAGGAGGATGCCACTTCTGGAGAAGAAGTGGATGCCACTGTTTATCGATAGTTGGTGGGGTCGCTGATGTATTTGGTCAATACACGACCTGATATATGCTATGCAGTTAACCAGCTTTCACAAGCTATGGTTAAGCCTACCAAGCTCTTCTGGAAGGTGGGCAAGCATGTATTGCGTTATATTAGAGGCACATCGGGATATGGATTGTGGTATAGATAGGAGGATGAGGTGAAGCTATGTGGCTTCACGGATGTAGATTGGGCAAGGAGCCCAACGGACAAAAAGAGCACATCTGGAGGGATCTTCAGTATCGGATCGACAACAGTTTCTTGGTACAGCAAGAAGGAGAGACCTGTGGCACTCAATTCTACGGAGGCCGAGTATATGGCAGCAAGTTTCACTGCATGCAAGGCTATATGGATGAGGAAGATCTTGGTTGGGTTGTTCGGCTCTCATTTGGATCCTACTGTGATTTACTGTGATAACCAGAGTTGCATTAAACTCTCGGCTAATATTGTATTTCATTATAGATCCAAACACATCGACATCAGGTACCATCATATCGGAGATTGTGTGCAGCTGAGAATCATGTTACTTTCATATATTCCCACGGAGGATCAGGATGCTGATATCTTGACGAAGGTGCTCACGAGGAGCAAATTTGAGTACCACCGAGATAGGGTAGGGGTTGCTGATAATCCATATCTTGTTTAGCAGGAGTGCTGAGAATGCAACAATATGATGGAGCTTAGTGGAAAGAAGTCGCCTTCACTAAGTGGGCCCGCTGGCTATTTTTGGCGCAAAGTATATTTTTAGACTATGTCTATTTTTAGGCATATGGATCATGGTCTATAAGTTGCAGGATGCTATTTGTGGATGATTGGTCATGTTGGTAAAAATAGATGGACCTCTATTTTTAGACATATGGGCGGAGTCTATTTTTAGATTGCCAAGCTAAAAATAGAACAGTCGAATATTATTAGCTCTTAATAATATTTGGACTATAAACATTATCTTATTATCTTGGAGCACTTCAGTTCGAGCTACAGATGTTGCACATGCAACTGCCAGAAGGAAATACGTATTTCTTATGGGTTACTTGAGATATTGCATGGAGGAATTCAGTTAGGACTTCAGTGATTGAGTTATGTGGAGTTGGATCAGGAGTTAATGGAGTTGTGTTCAGTTTGACTTAGTTAAACTGGTTGTATTTAGTCTAACTAAAAAATACACTAGTGATGAGTGGTGTGAATTAACTATTAATTAATTCACTAATTATTAACTCATGAATCAACCGAGGAATACATCAGTTATCTCAATGCATGGACAGTTCAGTGGAGACAAGTGTTAGAGATGAGTGAAAGGGAAAGACAGTTGTCAGTTGTGACTATAGTTGTGCATGTGATTTGCACAATCAATGGATTGAGTATTCTCATGCAGGATTGCGTAGTGGAGGCAGGCAAGCAGAGGAGGTGATTTGAGCCAAGATTGATTCAAATCTGAGCTAGTTTGTGTGTAATAGGTGGAGATAGTACTGAGTACTTGTGAGGAGTATTGTACTATGTATTGTTACATGTTCTCAATAAATATAATATACAGATAGTTGGGGGTTTTCAACTTTATGCTTTCCCCTGGTACATACAGTGTTGATATGTGTGATTGATGCTTCAATGTGCGCATGGGATTGTTTCTTAATACTGAAAAATTGGTGATCAACGTAGAGGAGGTTATGTATTATGCATGATTCCGTAAATAGTGTATAATCAAGATAATCTCTATGAATAAGTGTCATATTATTCAAAATTTCTACACCATGACCCCATGATCTCAAAAATTATTTGTAACTCCCCTCTTTAAGATTGCAAACCAAGGAAAATTTTAGGGGCTAATATTCGCAGGTGTGCTAATTTTCTATGTTTTTTCCAAAAAAAAGATTCGCCAATTTCCTTTTTTCCTAAAAATGATTTACCCAAATTTTATATCATAAAATTATTTTACCTTAAAAATCGCCAAATTTTTATAGAGACTATATAAAATCATTAAAAATTTGAAGAAAATTACAAACATATCACTAAACATTTTATAGTTTGCATGTTAGGATCTAGTAAGATTCGTCGGGGTTTCTAAACTTTAAGATAAATTTCCATCCTTAAAATTTTCCCTGCCGCAAAAGAATTTCAACCAAAACTTCATTTTCAAAATTCAATTTTCCCTAAAATTAACACATAAAAACATTAGAAATATTAATTGTTCTACAAATTGCACCTTTTAGTTTGGTGCTTACAATTGCACCTTTTCTAGCAATCCTTCTATAAAATACACATTGCCAATCTATTATCAGTTTGACAAACTAGACTTTTTTTGGGGGGAAGTGAGACTACCCAACTAAGTTTGAACACATAGTCTTCCATGGAGAAACAACATGCCTTACCAATTCTTCTATCAAAATCCTCATTCAAACACTAAAAAAGACATTCATTTCAAAATAGGGAAACAATGCATACCTTGGAGGGTTAAGCCATCTAGGTCATACTCAAATCATGACTCTATCAATCCAATCACAAGAAGATAAGTCAAGTGCACTACTGATCAGGGAACCACACCATAGACCTTTCTGCAAGATATAGTTATCCACATCAAACATTATAAATAAGACCAAGTCATAAACCTTCCAGAAATGACAAAGAGGCACATAAAAAATGCCTCACAAGGAGCCAATATATAGGCCACATCAAACATTGTCGATTAGACCAAGTCATAAACCTTCTGCGAACTGCAGAAAGTCATGTCAAAAATGTCTCACGATGATCCAATCAAACCATAGAGATGGCATGTCAAACTTTGTCAATGAAATCGAGTCATAAACCTTCTATGAACCATAGAGATCCACATCAAAAATGTATCATGAGGAGCCAATCAAACCATAGAGAGGCCACATCAAACACAACTAATTATACCAATCCATAAACCTTCCATAAGCTATAGAGAACCATACTATAGATTCTCAAAGCTTCAACCATAGGAACTATGTTGCCTCAGCTAAACCACAAAGGAAAATCTTCCACACTCCATTAGGTTTCATTTAAACTTACACCATGTGACCTATATTTATACACAAGCAAGCGTCTAAATTTATCAAGGGACTAACCTTCATAAGACCATACCATGTGATCCGGACCTAGGGTCAATGGTCACTTTGTGTTGACATCACAACTACCACATGGAACTTGATGACTGGTGCCATATGTTACCAAAACTCATCCTCATTGGTTAACGAAAATTTCCATTTCAACATGCCATGTGGCATCATGTTAATCTGCCACATCATCATGTCATACCACATCATCATTTCCTACCACATCATCATCTTTAATACAACATCAAGCCACCACGTGTCACTGTAATTCATTTATCCAATCTGGATCTGCTAACTCAACATCCACGTCAAAGGTGCTATGTGACAATAATTTGTGTTATGGGGTCCATGTGACATCCAAACATGGTCTAAATTACACCTTCCATGTCACTACAATATTGTTCCAACGTGGAGGGGCATGGACTTCATTAAACTTCACACAACTTAAATCTTCATCCATCATTCATGTCATTATCAATGGATTGATCTGCAAGAATTTGTTTGAGCATTAACCTAGTTAACTAGTGCACATATTTACATGCCATTTGCCATTTATTTTCCCTCAAATTGATGGATATGATCCAAAGATGCATGATATTTAACAAGTTAGTGTTTTTAATTACAAATTTGGTGTTTCCCCCTTTTGTTATTGCCAACTTCAAATTGTCATATCTTCTTATACGAGAATATTTTAACCAAGTGTGATATAATGTTGGAAAGATCTTGGAGAGGAATATTTAATCATACCATCCATAGATTCGTTTGAGCATCATAACTTCAACAAAAAATCAATAAAATTCAAGCCAATTTGACATCATTTGATGCAATCTTGTCAAGACATTAGATTATCATATTTCTTCCTTTTATATATATTTTTGACTTTAATGATACTAATACTTCCTTTGAATTACCCTTTGACATCAATGACGTTGGTTGTAATCAATGACAATGCTATGTCCAATAATATCCCACTTTGTCATTAATGGTAACACCACTAGATATTGATGGAAATGAAATGAACTCCCCCTATCATGTTGTTGGTAGAGCACCTTATCAAGCTATAAGAAAATCCCCTTGCTTGTTCCTGCTTTCTTTCTTAGTATCTTCTCTTTCTCCTTCATTGTCTTATTTCTTCGAAGCTCCTCGTATTGCTTCAATGTCTACTTTCTCTCCCCCTTTGACATCAATGGAAAAGGGACATGTTAATGATGGTTTCTTATCATGTGGTTGTTTGTCAATGACACATAATTATTTTTGTATCTTCCTATGGACCTAATATTTTTTTGAATGGAACATCTCCCTAAGAATATGCTTCCTATCATGTTAACATAATTCCCCCACCCCCCCCCCCCCCCACATCAAATATTTATTTCTATGTACATATTCCTCCTCTAAATACTCATCAACATGTTCTTTTGAAGTCATCCTACATTTTATATTTCAGATATATCTTCCACAAATCCTTCGATTTAATTATAAATCCTATTTTGGATAGATGTTTATCATCATGTGTTCATACTCTCCTTGCACATCTACAACATAACTTTCTTGGTCTTCTCAATTTAACTTTTTTCTTCCTTGTGTATAGTCATCCTACAATTATCTTGCATAATCTTGCTTCCTCAATATTTATTACAAGCATCTATATTCTTGAAGAAAACATCACCAATGGAATAGATTTGAGTGGTCAGATCTAACATTGGTTCTTCCTATGTTTATCCATTCCTTGGCATTCATTCTTGATTTAATAGAGATTCCTTCTCCCTTGAACCATCTCAAATTGATCCTCCAATAACATGTTATATATCCTTCATTATGACACTTGTAAGACTCTATATTGGGCTTAAATATTGGCACAAATGGACCATATGACCTGTTTTCATGACTTTTGTCTTTATTGCCCATATATTTTCTCCTAGGAGTTTGATAGTGTCCTCTATACCTGAAATAATCATCTATGGAATAGGCTTTGCAATCCCTTTCTTTATGTCCAAATTTTGTGCATGAGTAACAATGAGAAGAAAAAAAAATGTATACCTAGTTGCATGAAGTTGTCTTGATGAAGCATATCTTCTAAAGTTGTTCCTTGGAAGAGATGCATCTCTTTGCTAATCTTTGAGTCTTGTTCCATTGCTACTTGTAGATTCATCGAGAAGATTGTTTGTCATAGTGGTCCTTATATTTTCATTTTGGCTTGTTTCCTTACGCATTCTAGTTGTATCTTATCGATTCTTTGTGTCTTTATGAGAATTGATTGAGATGTTGAATTGAGCATGCTTGGGCCAATTCATCACTTGCTTGGAATCTTAAATTGTGTTGCTACTAAATATAATGAAGGTATGAACATGAATTTTATGTTTTTCTCCATTTGGTGTCTTTAAGATATCTTCATCTTTGGATTTCTCTTGATCTTCTTCATAACCAAGACCTGTTTTGATGAGGGAATATTGGATCCTGAGGATGTAATCTAATGACTCAAACCCCTTGATAAGCTTCAATTTTTGATTGAGTTGACCTAATTCTTTTATCAAATTCACAATTTCATCTTTCAATGTTTCACAAATTTCCTCCCTTTTGTTCAATTGTCTTGACATAAACTCATTTATCCTTTTGGCTTCTTCTAGTTTGAATTTGAGAGAAACAATGGAATCTGTATCCCAATCTTTATCTTGCAATTTTTGTTCTAATTGATCCACCATCTTTCTTAGAGTTTTTATTTCTTTCAATGCACTTTTGATTTCTCCTTCATAATCTAATTCTTCTTCAATATGTTCTTCTTCAACTATGAACAATATTTCTACTCTTGCATCACCGGACGTGCTTCCATTGCTTTAGTAATCAATCTCTTCATTTAAGTACTATTGTAGTGAAAACACAACACCCCCTTTTTATTTTATTATTATCATATTAATAAATATGGGGACCCTTTTGCGTCCATTTAAACTTTGAGTGTTTTTTGCGTCAGTTTAGCCTAGTCATCTTTTTCATTAACGCTTGTTTCATATTCCCTTATAGTTTGCAAATGTAGCCTTAGTTTTACTATTTAGACTTTTAAGTTAATTAAAATATTCATTTTTCTAAAGTTAATAAACTTGTAATTATTCTTTTGTTTTAAGATTTTATATTAATAAAACATAGCCCCTGAGACCAAGATTCATACATAATAGAATTAACCATATTATAATGTGGTAAGTGGTTGAAGTATTATGGAGGATCCACATTCCATTATATTATTCACGCCTCCCTTTACATTACACATGACTTCTTCCACTCTCATTTATCAGGGCTACCCATATCAGGGTTTTGTTTTGAAACACATTTTAAAAACCTATGATATATTAATCCATTGATATTCCGATATCCATGTCGCTTTAATACTTCGATATGGTTCCTCTCGGATACTTCGATATCCTCATCCCTCTTATCTATGCCATTCCCAATCCTCTCATTCTCTGATAAACTCCTCCTATCCATATCGGAAATTCCTATCGGTTGTCACTCTTTTCTACCCCCGATATCAAACCTCCGATACAATACCTCTGATATCCATCAGGCTTCGATATTTCAGACCCGATATGCATATTAACGGTTTTACATGAATATTTTAGGTCTTCTCCTCATCAAAGCCTCTCAATATCATATGCTCCCACACTTAAACATTCTTGATGGCTAGAACTTTCGATATTGCTGGCTCTTGCCACATGTCTCTTCTTTATGGGGTCACTATTATAATTAAAAAGTCACTTTGTTTCCACATGTCTCTTCTTTATGGGGTCACTATTATAATTGAAAAGTGACTTTGTTGAATGGTTTTGTGGGTCTATTTTATTAAGTTTGATATTTTATTTTTCTTCTAGTTTAATAAAGCTCTTATATCCTCTTTGATTTGTGTAACAGGACATAATGTTGTGCTTGGTCCATGCTTCTAAAGGCCCCCTGTCATGTGGTAAATATTGCAAAATTAACTTGACTGTTGTAAAAAACTCCATAATAGGCCATGACCAATGACAACTAATGGGTCCTTCGGCCAGCAACAGAGTCAATTGGTTCAACTGGTGTAACAATTTCCTAAATTCAACCTACATTCAACTAAAACAATTTTTCTTCATCCTACTAAAGAAAACCTCTGGATTCAGTTGTTAAGAGATATAAATGAGGTTTTTAGCTCTGTAAATATGGTATAGATATCCTTCTCTTCAAAGGGAGGAAGAAGGTCGCGATCCACTCAAGAGGGATTCTCTATAGTTGTTTGATTTTTGTAATAGCACTAATGTTATGTATAGAAAGGCCGATTATAGATAAAGATAGGGTTTCTGGCTCTATTCTCATTGCTTAGCACTATTGCAAGCAATGTGATTATGGGCCTGAAACACATATTTCATTAAATTTGGAAATTTTTTATTACAAGGACATCATTAGAATTGAGTTTTTTGGTTATTTTGAAATTCTATATCCACTATTTAATTCCAAATTTAATGAAATATGTGTTCTGAGCTAATTTAGGACTGCATATTTTGTAATCAGATTTGGCATTGTTTAATAAATTTCCATTCTTGTGTACTGTTAGTGTCGGTCTTGAGCCCTCCATCGGTGATCAAAATCTCTTTGCATGTGCATAGGTAGGTGTCTCATCACTATCAGTTTTGCATCCCGTTAGGCATGCCATAAAACTGATGGAGGAGCTGGTCCTTGTTCCCTTCTTGGCTTTGCTGGATCAGGTCATATCAGTTAATGAGCTTGTGTTACACTTGTTTTATGTTGCCTTGAAATCCCAAGTCTTAGGTCTAGGGTTTTGGTCAAAAATCACTGCAAGGTCATGAGTCAAAGGTCTAATAGTCCCCAGCAAGCCAGAAGGAGGTATGTAAATATGTTCCATT